>CAIGRN010122044.1:0-11228 GCA_903798345.1 Fraxinus anomala | reverse complement strand
ATTAAGTTTGGTTCTCGGTTTGGTTCTTGGTTTTAAAATCAGAACTGAACCAAAACTATAATCAAATGGTTTTTTGTTCGAAAAACCAAGACTATTAATTTTTTTTAAGAAATGAATCGAACTGCTTGGTTTGGTCTAGATATTTTGTCCACCCCTAGATGGAGGTAACTGGAACTGATGATTGTGATCGGAAATAAGGATTGTAATTGAGAATTTGAAGATTAGAAACTCTTCCTGCGAGTGATACTTTCGATTTTTTGTTGTGGATGGATAAATCAAAATTTTGAAATTGAATTTTTTAATTCGAGACGGTGCCCTCAGATGGGATTTTAATGGATTTTGAAATATTGTGAGTTCTCATAAATTTAGTCAATATGAATAGAATTCAGAAAAATCGCAAGTCTCACTAAAAATTATAAAATTTCTAAAGAGTCTTTATGTGTATATTTAAAATCCATCCAAATAATTTAGAATTCCCATGAAATCTTTATAAATCTACAAGTTGTTGGAGATGCCTCAATTTTATTGACCACGTCTCAATTTACATAGACTTTTAAACTTCATATGAAATCTCAATTAAGAATACCTTCTGACATTTTATATCTACAATTTATAGGTAATATCATTATTGTCTTTCCGATATTGGATCAATCACACCATGTAAAATCGAACTCGAGCATGTTTAACTAAGCTCAAAAGTAAGTTAAATTAAATTAAATTTTTTTTTTTGTTTCCATAAAGTGTTGTCCATTGTTTTATATTGTATTATCCACTCTTAATACCATATATTTTCCTCAATTAAAAAAAAAAACCCTCAAATAATCAAATGCCATAATTTCTAATACATCTCAATCAATTAGAGTAGATAACTAGAGTTTATTATATAACAACGAAAACACAACACCATGTTAATAGGAATTACATACCAAAATATAACATTTATTGATATGTCCAAACCTCGTCTCTAATAACATTGATAGTTTGGATTCTCCTTATCGTACAATCAAAAGGTTGTGCAATTCTCGACTTTTTGTTTATATATTGCTCCTGATCGAATAGTTGTAGATCCTCCGAATTTATACCGCTATCATTGAAGAGTTGGGACTGAACAATTATTTATTTAGGAGGTTTTACTTTGAGCGTAGGATTATGCTCGAAGAAATTGGATGGCCTTAGCTCAAAACCACTGCTTAGAGTTGGCATAATAGGAAAATCTTCTTGATATGGAACATGGTGAAACCCTGATATGTACCATAAAACAATGTCCCTGTTCTCGATTTCCCTATTCCTGCATCATAAAATTTGGGACGCATTGTCCAGTTTAAACCTAGTTAGACACAATCGGTGCATTAGATTAAACGACGTTAAACATGATTAAGAAAGAAAAATATTGTTAAAAACACAAGTGAAATTTTATGTTGGTCAATGAAGTGCATATCTTTTTATTGTTGGTTTAACAGATTTAAATGTTTGTTCATGATTTGGTAATTCGGTCCATAAAATCTTTTCGACCCAAGAAGTTAAAATCTTATTCGTCACAACGTACTCTAAACAAAACATGACCGACTATACTAGTTATATAGTGCAATACCTTAGGCTCCATGTAGCTAAAGTGTCATCTCCTCTGCTTTGATCTGTATATAATCCTCCAGCCCATTTCTCAGACTTGTTATATGGTGTGATCCACACATTATACTCGGTAAATGCACCCCGGATTTGTTCATAATCATCAACCATCAACAGAGAACGTGCCTCTGATTGAGGGATCAAACGGTAGCCAACACAATTCCCTAACTTAGTCTTCTTGTTCGGGTTCACGACTAATAGCTCGGCCGCTTCCGAACCAAGATGAATCCTTGCATCAGACTCGGTTTTGACAGTTTCACTGATAACGGTCCAATAGCTCTTTCTCTTTGATCTGTCATCACGCATTGTCTGCAGCTTTTTCTTGATGAATGAATTTGCATCTCCATCCACGTCTAAATCGAGTTTGAACACGACGAAGTGATCATGGTGAACTCCAATAGTATTCTCTGCTAATATAGTACCGTAAACTTCCTCTTGTATCTGATCCTTATGAGTATATACAGATCCCCTCACTTCAAGCAAGCCAGTCATTCCAACCTTAGAAAATACAATTCGACTATCATATTAAGAACTTAAATTTAGTACAATTTATCTGCTCTTTTATTATGATGAATCCCTAAAAATACAGCGTAGCGTGCAACACATACAGTCGAGTGTGTAAAACAAGCAGGAAATGCTGTAAAACTTGTGGCAATACAGCAAATAAGTTGGTTTCTGATGATTGATTATTTTTGTGTCTGATTACTCACAGTGACTTTAATTGTGCCAGTTTGCTTGAATTCCCAATCAACGATGTAGTCATAGTTCCCCACAGTGGATACCATTCTTACAACCAGGTTCACCTCTGGTCTGACCTCCCTTATCTGTATAACAAAGAAGTTTACGAATCAGTCTAATCTAAAACTTCAAAAATGAAACAATTGTACAACAAAGGTCTAACCACTTTTCCCGAGATCCCAGTTTCAGTGTGGCGCCACATTATATCTCCTGAGTATCGTTCAAATATACAGAACACATTCGATATCTTTCCCGGTGTTCCATCTTGTCCAGAGAAGTATCCATCCATAAATACTGCATTTTCCGGGCAATCTCTTAATGGTTCAAGTGGAACAGCACATAGACCAAGTCCATATTCACCTGCATCAAAGAAAGTCCTATAGTACCATTCTTCGGTTAGGTCCATGTATGGCACGAACAGTTCTGATATAAATCCTCTATACATCACACGACGATTTTCATCCTTCTCGGGATCATAGATTGATGCTAATGATATAACTAGGCCGGCTCTCATGTCAAAGGCTAGATGGAACTCCCAATTAGCCCACCTAATAAAAAAATGTTAGCCATCAATGTCTATCATGTATAAATCAAAATTAGATCACAAATATAGGAAGAAAATTTATTTGTATGCACAAGGACACATGAAGATTTCTAATTATAGGATTTATGTCGATTTCTACGTTGTCCACTCGAAATCAAGAAAAGTGCAAGTTCCCTTTCCCTGTTGTTCTATGAATACTATGACAACCTTAGAAAAATGTTGTCCTGATAATTGAATTATTTCCTCACTTGACATAATCTGATTGTTTACTCAGTTGTTTAGCAATGAGAACAATATAGTACTGGATATTTTAAGTGTATTGGCTTTTACCTTACTGTATGTCCATCAATAGTGAAACTTGGTCCATCTGGTTGCGATACAGTAATACCTTTTAACTTGGAATCAAGTGGAGGCTTCTGCATTGCTTCTCTATATTCAGTGCCTTCAGCTTTTGGGACTGGAACAGTTCTCTGATCACGATACGCGATGATCTTCATTTGATCAAGATCAACTGTCACTGTAATTCCCTCTATAGGTCTCATGTACAAGTTAATAGTGCCATCTAAGTAATTGCACATAACTCTAACCACCCTGTTACTCCTTTTCTCCCCATACCATCCAATAGTGAAAGGCGAGCAGACAACTTCTTCTACCTTAAGCCCTCGTTTCTTGATCGAGTCCACAAATGGAGCGTACGCTATTGCTAACTCACTAGCTGCTATTTGCTCTTCAGCGTTGAGTATGGGGTAGCCATGTCCATTGTAGACTTTATCTAGTAAAATCGAATTACTCGATAAGTCGATGATGATTTCATGGGTTTTTCGATCAATACGGGTTATAACAGTTGCTCGACGACTCAGATTTCCATCATGTTGATTACCATTTGATTGCCATGAGAGGACTAGTGATTTATCTGGTTCATCTAAGCCCACATAGTGGAAGGACACGCTATGTTGAGAGGAGGGATATGATTTTTTGACTATTGTTTGAACTTGAATGAGTTCAAATTGAGTGAGAGAGTCTAGTGGGTGGTTTTTTTGAGCTGATAGAAGAGAGAACATGCAGAAGGAGAGGAAAAATGGGAGATTTCTGAGAACTGAAAACATGGCTATTGCCCTTTGTCAAAAATCTCTCCCATGAGGTTTTGTTTGTATCATTTTGTAGTACTGTCCCCAACATGACCTTGTGTTTGTGTCATTTTCATGTCCATGTCACGTCTATAAGGAAAATTGAAAATAAGATATACTTTTTAAAAATATTTTACAAGTTTTTGGACTATGGCTA
The DNA here is from genome assembly GCA_903798345.1 of Fraxinus anomala. Classification (NCBI taxonomy): domain Eukaryota; kingdom Viridiplantae; phylum Streptophyta; class Magnoliopsida; order Lamiales; family Oleaceae; genus Fraxinus; species Fraxinus anomala. The sequence goes on along the minus strand of CAIGRN010122044.1, from coordinate 7,036 downwards.
ATTGTTCTTGTTGAAAAAACTGCACGAAAGTATCGATGATGATGATATTTATTCTTTAAAAGTTTGGCAAAACTAGTAATAAATGATCTTTCATATCTATTCATATTAAAAACGTTTATAGAATTTTTTATATTAGTCGAAGTATCAACCTGTTTTGAATCAACATTTTTTTAGCACGATATTCAACAATATGATAAAAATTGACTATTATCTTGTCTATTTGATCAATCTAATAAATTATTAACTAAATTTATAGTATCTATTTTGTTTGAGGATAATTTCATTTGACGGGAAATTTCTCATTGTAAAGATCTGACAACCATTATCATAATTAGAGGCACTATAGAACTTACAAAATCAAAATTAAAAGTCATAAATGTAGGGAGGCTTAAAATCAAAAATCAAAAATACAAGAAATAATAAACGATGTATAATGACTTGATCCACTCGTTTTTATAAGGTTGATTTTTTATGCTGGAACTTCAAATCTTAACTCAAATGAGCACAAGAATTCTAAGCTTGACCTGCTCATACGAGCTACTATCTTACACGGACATGTTAAGTGATAAATCTCCTATAGAATAAATATAAGAATAATAAAAAGACATATAAGGAATTGATTATCCCTCTTAATAATGTTGATATTTTAAGATGAAATTTCAATTGTTAGTAAATAGAAAATTCAACTTGGAATTTTTTTTTTTAGTTTTCAAAAGAGAGAAATTTTTAGTATAATTCTACTATAACTTTCTCTACACATCTAAAAGTCCATAAAAAGGAAACTACCTTGTTTATCTAAGCCCTTTTTGTTTTCTTTATCTAGTATAATTTATTTATTTTTTTTGAAAATATTTCACAATTTCAATTCCCTCTACTTAAATCACTTTGATATACAATAGCATTAGTGTTGGGCATGGGTTGGGTGAGTTTTTATCCAACCCAATGTGATTGATTTGATCTAAAATCAAACAAATACAATTCAATTATTAGTTTAAATCCATCCTAACCCAAACCGATAAAACTTGTGTTGATTTGGGTTGGATTGGATTGGTCGGTTTGGGTTTGACCCCAATTCAAGTTGGATTCGATTATTTTTTGTTGAGTTTGAACAATTTTTAAAATTTGAAACCACATGAAAATCTTTGTTATTTTTAACATATATATGGAATTCTTTTTGAAAATGATTTATAAATAAGTTTGAAATTATGGAGTTTTTTCCTTTTATAATTTTTTTGGAATTTATTCATTTCATTATCATATTTTTAATTTTTAGTTTATCATTAAATTATTTTATATTTGTACATAGTATTCATTCCAATCAGCATATGTAAAAAACTTCTGTACATTCTAAATCCTTCTCTTGTCTTCACTATTATGTCTATTTAGATTTTTCCATTTAGGTATTAATTTTTTTTAATTCATCGAGCTGGGTTGGATTGAATTGGGTTTTAATTCATAACCCAAGACCCAACCCGACCTCAAATCTGATTTTACAACCCAACTCAATCCAACCCAACTTCAATTGGGTTGAGGTGGTCGATATTTTAAACATTGTACTAAGGGATAAGATTTTTGAAAAGTCAGTAGAAGTTTTTGAGATCTAAAAGCTGCTTTTTAATTCGTTTACGAATTTTAGGAAATTGTTTCTTCTAATTATAATAGTTTGTACAAATTTTCATAAAATGTCAATACTTAAACACGGCTAACGCTCGAGGTTCAAAATACATCTATAATATATTATATATCACAATAAGTAAGAATCATTTTTCAGACGATTTTAACTTTATTACAATTCAATTATTTCTATAATACCTTATTTTTTGTTTTTCAATATGTAATAAATAATAGTATATTAAATATCACGTCAGGTGGATATCATTTTTTAGACGATTTTAACCCAACTACAATTCAATTATTTCAATAATACCTTACTTTTCGTTTTTCAATATGTAATAAATATTACAAAATTCTTGTTATGTATGAATATATCACATCAAATGTGAATAATTTTTGGATGATTTTAACATTACTACAATTCAATTATTTCAATAATACTTAATTTTTCGTTTTTCAATATGTAATAAATACTAAAATTCTTGTAATGCATGAATTTCTAGTTATTAATTATCAATTAATTAACATTCACACTCATCAAGAAAGTTTAATGGGTGTTTAAATTAATGTATTAGCAATTAATTCTTATGTACCAAATGTAATATAAAAAATGTTACTCATTTTTAGTACTTCGTCATCAAAAAAATTTTGAATCATAGAAGTTAAATTTTGAGAATACAATTTCCTTCTCTTAAATTTCTATCCTAAATTTTACTTTTTTTAGTTCATTTGATACTCATCAAATACTCCAAACAAATTGATATCAAATATTACTTTTATAGAACTAATTTGAATAATAGAAATTAAATTTTGAGAGTAGATTTTTTTTCTCTTAAATTTTTATCCTAAATTTTATTTTTTTAAGTTCGTTTGAAACTCATCAAATACTCTCAACAAATTTGTATCAAATATTACTTTTACAACATGTATAGAGTATTTCAAAACAACATACAATGCACGTTCAAATCTGACTAATTTTGATAAAATTTTGTATTAACGGACTACGTCTCTTTTATTTAGTCTTGTCGAACTTTATTTATTCCAATATACATAGAAAAAGAGGTGTAGAAGCTCCTTTTGTATAATGCTAGGGGGGTGGCAATGGCCCAACTGGCCTTGTCGTTTGACGGCCATCCCTGGAAACGTTCACCAGTACAGTGAATTTTCACCCTTTTACCCCATAAAATAACAAAACAGACTTAACAGAACATAAAACCATTTTAACTAAATTCTGTGCCTCCCGCGCTCCTCCTCACCATCAATACTAACACATCATTCAATTCAATTCCCTTCACTCTTCTTCAAGAATTCTCTTACGATTCCCTTCGCTCGTCTCTCTCACTCTGTTGTTCATAAAGAAAGTGAATTTTCTCTGATTCTTTTCACAATTTTCTCCTCAGTAAGGATACCTCATTGCGAGTAATTTTTCTGGGTTCTGTTATTTCTGCTTTCAAGAATCCACAGTAAGTGTATCGTTGCTAATTTTTCTTCCACTTTTAACATTTAATCCTAATGGGCTTGTTCTATATATCTGACTTTTCATATCTTTTTTTTATCTTTTCACTGTACGATGTCCGATGATGATACGTGAAGTATGAAGAGCTATTAAAATCAACTGGACGTAAATTTTTTTGTTTCTTGATTCTTGAATGGTTCTATGTTATTCATTTTCATGTTATACAATTCACGTGTAGTCTATTCGTCAATTTAAGAACCTTTTCTTCAGATTCTGAGTAGTTCATATTTATCCTGAATAATATTTGGATTTCTCCCCTGAAAATTATAAGAATGTTTGTGCAATTTTGAAATTAATCTAAGAATGTAACGTTAATCAGAACTCCCTAATTTTCTTGGTTATGTTTGATTTGTGACATTTTGAAATCGGTGTCGAAATCTGGTAAAAATGACTATATATGATTGTAATTCTGTTCCATTTTAATACATGCATAACATAAATAAAATAATTTATGCAAAAACCACAGTCCGTGATGAACGAAAACAAAAATAATAGGGAGGTAGTAGGTTTAGGTAAACTCAAGAACCAAAGATTGTTCAGCAAATGCACTAATCTTTTAACCCCTGATTATGTTTCGAAGTTAGATTTTCATCTACATATTTAGTTAGATATTTTCGGAATCATTAGAGATCATTGGATTGTACAACTCAATTGTCCACATTTATTCAATCTATCAGCGTCAATTATCGTGTTTATTTTTCCTTCTCACAAACGTTTTTTGCTTTAATTATGTGAAAGTGCAGATTTTTGATAGACAAAATTAGAATGGCTTAGCTTTACATTTACTTAATTAAACTTAACGGTGTTGTTCGTCTGTATTTTATTGTGAAGTGGGTGCTGTTCCTTTGGAGGCTTTGAGACTGGATGAACAAGAATACCCCTTAGAGTATGATGATGAAGCTTTTCCAGAAATTGCACTCGGAATCAATTTCGGCACCTCTCAATGTAGTGTGGCAGTTTGGAACGACTCTCAGGTAGAACTCCTCAGTTATTATGAAAACCAGAATCTGATGAAATCGTATGTTACCTTTAAAGACGAGAGTCCTACAAGTGGTGTAAACAATCCCCTGGCTGACGAGTACGAGATGTTATCCGGCACTTCCATTTTCAACATGAAACGTCTGATTGGTAGACTTGATACAGATCCTGCTGTTCATGCAGGCAACCTTCCGTTTCAGGTGCAGACCTTAAATATCAGTGCAAGACCATTGATTGCTGTGTTAAAAAATAACATGTGGAGTTTTAATCATCTTCAAACGAGTCTTAAAACGTTATTTGGTGAACTAAAAGTCATGGCTGAAACCCGTCTAGAGCGTCCAGTACTAAACGTAGTCTTGACCTTTCCAGTTTCATTTAATCGACTCCAACTGTGCTTATTTACAAGGGCATTTCTTGAGGTTGGCCTTAGGGTTCTAAGCTTGATTCCTGAACCGACTGCTGTTGCACTTCTATATGCGCAGCAGCAGAAGCAGAATATGCAGGAGAACATGGGCAGTGGAAGTGAAAAGGTTGCACTTATTTTCAATATGGGTGCTGGATTTTGTGATGTATCTGTCACAACCACAACAGGAGGAGTTTGCCGGACACGGGGCTTGGCCGGAGCTACCTTAGGAGGGGAAGACATACTTCAAAATACGATGCATTACCTCTTTCCCGATATGGATGGTTATTTCTCGAGACACAGTGATGAAATACAGAAAATGGGGCGGCTTCGAATTGCCACCCAGGATGCGATCCACAAGCTCTCGATCAAACTTAGTGTTGAAATTGATGTTGACTTGGGAAATGGAAGAAAAATAAACAAGGTCCTTGAAAGAGAGGAATTTGAGGAAGTCAACCGGGACGTGTTTGAAAAATGCGCGAGTCTGATCAATCAGTGCTTACGTGATGCGAATATAGAAGTTGACAAAGTAAATGATGTAATTCTTGTTGGTGGTTGCTCAAATATCACGAAGATATGGAGAATGGTTATCGATATATGTGGAAAAGAACTTTACTTGGGAATGAACCCCCTAGAGGCTGCAGTTTGCGGGGCAGCACTAGAAGGTGCATTGGCTTCTCATGTACAAAATCCTTCTGGGCTTTTGGAGCTGTCATGGAATCAAATAACTCCAATGAGTATTGGCATTCGAGCAGATGGAAACAGCTTCATACCTATTATACCTAAAAATACTGAATTGCCAGCAAAAAAAGACTTGCTGTTCACTACAGTGCACGATAACCAAACAGAGGCACTGATCTTGGTCTATGAGGGCAATGAGGAAGCAATTGAAAAGAACCATCTCTTAGGATATTTTAAGATCACTGGGATACCTCAGGCTCCTAAGGGGGGTCAGGTTATTGAAGTGTGCATGGAGAGTATCTCTTTGTTTTATCTTCGAGTTATTGCAAGGGTGATCGATATTGATGAGCTTTCTGTTCCTATGGAAGTATGGATGCCAACTGTTGATGAAATGGGTGGTTTGTGTGCTGAGGCAATCTACAGAACTTATGGTTCAACTTTAGATCTGGCCACTGCCAAAAAGACAACACACTGAGATGTAGGATGTTTATGGTGCCATGCAATAACGAGTATGGAGTGCTTTTGTTGGAGACACGTTATTCCACCTCAAAACTTTATGCAGGCTTCTATAGGGTATGTTGTACAATTGTTGATAGAAAAATATTGTTCTTGGCCTCATGGAATGGCAATTCTTGCCGGTAAATATACTTCACTAAGGAAAATGTTGAAATAAAAATTGTATTTTCCCTTCGACTCAGACCAATATTGAAAACTTTATTTTAGTAGCTCCTGTCCCTCTACCCCAAGGGTGAAGAACTTTTTCCCTTCTGTTGTCGACTCTTGGGTTTTAAGAAAGATGGTCATAAGAATCAGTGATTGTCCTTCGCGGACCTTTCTTAATTGGAGTTGCTTCTTGAACAACATTTCTGTTTTCTGGATTATTTCACTAGCTTGCATGTCCAAAGGCAACAAAACCTGATCTGATACGACAATATGAGTCAACAAGTTTGTATTCATTTCAATTCATCATTTAAAATTAACCATGGATTCGTAGTTGAACTTAATATCTTTCTCATAAAAGATTCCGAAACTTCAAATATTTAGTCTCCCAACCTTCTATTTATACATCTTTAGTCCTCTAGAAATCATTTACAACGGCCTACCGCTATTATACTACTATTGATATTTTAAATGTGACGGTATAACCATATTAAGCATATGAAGATATCGAGTTCATGTTTCAAGGTCGTTCATCAATTTATGTAGTCTTTGATGTATGGCACGAAGAGTTCTGATAAATGTACTCTGTATACTGGCCTTTCACCTAGCCTTGAGGACAACGTATCTTCAGTTCCATGACAACCTAATCAAATTGTACCTAATGCTTTTTAAATATTATCTACTAAATTTTTAGTTCTTTAGAAATCTATTAAACTTAACTCACAGTATGTCCATCTGGTTGGAATACTATCATACCCTTTAAACATGTATCGAATGGAGGAATCTGTGTCGATTCTCTATAATCCACGCCATTAGCTTTGGGTACAGAAACCATATATTTGTCATGATACCCCATGTTCTTCATCTCATCATGATCCATGGTATAGCTGTAATACCCTCTATAGGTCTCATGCAAAAATGAACCTGAACGGAGGCATAAAGAAACTTGACTAATCTGATGGTCTTATAATCAGTTTGATCAAAAATGAAACCAGAAGTAAAAATGATGATAAGATACACAGCTGGTGGAGTTAACATATGCTAGTTGGAATGTTGGAGTGCTATTGCTTTTTTTGGTCAGTACCAATCCCACATCGGTACAAAGTATTAGGATGAGAGAATGAGAGGCTATAAAAATTTGGCCCAGTAGAACGAAAACTCATGCAGCCGTGCGATGAGCACAA
>CAIGRN010122037.1:0-28695 GCA_903798345.1 Fraxinus anomala | reverse complement strand
TATATACTTATAGTGGCTTTGGTTGCAATTTCTATATAAAAGGGTATTTTTGAAAATTATTTGTCTGTAGCTATTCTAGTAAATGAATAGTTCTGTACATATAGAATTATTCTTTAATATATTATAAGTAGGGATGTCAAGAAGTAGTGCACGAGGATTTTACCGCCCGTTTCCGATTCCCGCTTAAGGGCGGGGCGGGATGTGTAACCCCTCCATGTTTATATTTTTTATTATTTTCATTATTATTTTTTGGATAATCGGGGCAATTGGGTGGATGCTAATAGGCTTGGGCATAAAGAATTCAATTAAGCTATTTGTACATACAATTAATCTACTTTTACAAAGTTAGTCTACAAAATAAGTGTTGGCAAAATTTAAGCCATTGATTTCAAAAATAGTTTTTGAAATAATTGGTCTGGGACAATCGGACGAGCACAACTTCCCTCCTCTTCCAAAGACAACTTTTGCCCAAAAATTGCCCTGCTCCAATAATTAAGCCGTGCATCCCCACCCTCAATCAGAGCGAGGCACAATAGGGTTCAGATTTTTCGATTCAAATTTTTGTCTCGTGTAAATGAAGATGTTTCGTATTTATTGAGTTATTCAACCCTTGTCTTGACCACTCTGACTGGTTTTGTTCTTCTTAGTTGACCTTAAGAAAATTGTATACTCAAAAACTTTCGTGTTTTCATTCAACCCTTGTCTTGACCACTTTGACTGGATTTGTTCTTCATAGTTGACCTTAAGAAAATTGTATACTCAAAAACTTTCGTGTTTTCATGCACATGTTTTTATTGGAAAACTAGGTCAAAGTTATTATTCAATCATTTGAAGCGTTGAGAAAATTAATTTTTTATTTATTTATTTCTTTCTTTCTTAGTAGAGAACTAGAGATGTAAAAGTGTAAAAATATATATTGTACCATTTAAGATTTAGACACTCTTATATTATAATACGGGTTGTGTTGCAAGCTAAGCCACAAATAAAAGCGACTTGTGACAGACCTATGTGTCTAGACCCATGATCAATGTGAACGTATATTAAGAAAGAAATTAGAAACAAACAACTCGCTTCAAAATGAAAAGAATTATAAATATATTTTGAGGTGCATTAGCTATCATATCTCCCATATTTTTCATGATAGGGCTATTTAGCTAATTAATAGTTCGTTTGACATGACTTTTGAGAAGTTAAAAAGAACTTACGAGATTCAAAAGTTAAATTACAACTAGTCCAGACACTGCTAAACCATAGCTGATTCTGATCACCTAACTTCTAAATCACCAAGGAACTCCATTGGTTTTACGCCCCACATTTCTCCAAACTTTAAGTAACTTTTCTCTCTCGTGGATCTCTAAAAAAAACCTCATTCTTCAGCACTAGAACTCCAAGGGCATCTCATCCAAATTTCAAAATTGTGAAAGCTTATTTGTAACGCCCCAAATTCTATAACCCGGAGCATTACCAAACCTGAATTTTTTAACGTAAATCTTTCAAATGCGAGATTAAGAAAAGTTTTTAAGTTTGAATTTATCAATAAATATTGTAAAGTCTTAACCATTTCAACGTATGAACTTATAAAAATATGGAACAAAATGATTTGGAATGATAGGAAAAAAAGAAAGCGGAAACAGTTTTCTCCTGTTGCACATTGAGTTTACAAAAATTATTTGACCTAGCAAACCTTAGTAAACATTTATGAAAATTTAGCAGAGAGTATATAACACATATAAGTACAACATATAAAAATCTGGGATCTTGACGAAGACTTTTGAAGCACAAAATTATTTTTCAAACGGGCTAGTCTGTGTTTCCAGAGTCTAGCAGTCGTAATTTACTGTAAATGCTATGATAAATTCAACGGGACTCCGATCGACCTGTTTCAGTTGCAGTGATAGATAACTCCTAAATGGTCATTTTTTAATTAAAGAAAATGTTGAAATTCTAAATATACTGACCGAAATAAATTTTTAAAGACATGGCAGAATGCTAAAAACGCGTGAAAATATATGTCCAAATGTTAAAATTTACCGTCTCAAAATGTAAACTTAAACTACAAATCTTTGGACACCAAAAAAGTTATTAAATATAAAAAGTGATAGCATAAAACATAAGGAATCAATTTCTCTAAAATAAATATTTCATTCATATCGATTCGCCGCATGATCTCCAATTACTCTGAAAATATTAGATAGGAATGAGCATCTCAAAGAAATTCTCAGTAGGCTATACTTGCTATATGAACATAATAACCATGCATCTAATCACGTATTCTTATATATTGCCTTCATGAATAAGCAAATTAATGATCAAACGATCTACTAAAAGTTCTGATGAGCCTCTGCGACCATTCGTTAAACATATAATTTCTTAAAGTTCTGATGAGCATTTCCGACCGTCAGTTAAACATATAATTTAGTTCCAATGAGCCTCTGTGGCCATCAATTAAACATATAATCTCCATAACGTTGTCATTTAAGAAGAACCATTAAAAGCACTTCACATACTTCATGATCAAACATAATGAATAACATGTATGAATGAAAATTAAATTCATATAATGATCAACTTAGAGTAGGGATCATACCTTAATTCGTGGTGATAAGGCAGTGATTACGTCTAACAGAACTCCTTTCTAAAATCTTAGATGTAAAATGCTTGTCTTTATATGTGTTTTAACATAGGAAGCCTTTGTGTGTATTTAGAAGGAAGCAGTCTATCATCGAAAGTTGGATGAAAATGGGTTTTCAAATGGTAGAGTTTGAATAGGAATAGCTTTCCTGTTTTAGTATTAGGATAGGGCTTTAACAAATTTTAGGTTTGATTATAACATAAACAAAAAAGATATGTGTAATTTGAATTAAAACTAATCACGTATAAGTTGGTTTTTGAAAATATAATGAGTTTGAATATATTTTGAGTTTACAATTTGCTACGATTCCAAAAACTAACTTAATCCAAATTCTAGTTTAATTTTAGTTACATAATTAAATCACATATAACAAATCCCAAATAACTTTCATCATAATTCAAAAATATTAAAAGATCAAATTTGTTAGTTTGATTGCGAGGAATTCAAATGGAAAACTAATACAAATTATTCTTCAATCAAATTCAAAAATTAAAATGTTAAATTCAAATTACATTGACACATGTGGTTGTCAAAATGTTAATTGCTTGATTAACATTAGTTAAAATATGACTTCTTTTCAACTACAATAAATTAGGCCTAATTATCTTAAATAACTTTTTCTCGAATCTAAAATTCGCCTTTTAATATGATCTTCGAAACAATCCCAAAATTGATAAGGAAATTCTCGCTAAATGAATACTTGATTATTTGATTGAATAAAAAAAAAGGTCGTCAAAACTTATTTTCGTATTAGTCTGTCAACATCTCAAAATTAACAAAACGTACCAAACTGAAATAAATGAGATTTTATTTTCAGTCACTACATTATTGATGTTTGATAAACGATATTTCATGTTTTGATTTGTGGTTGAATATGGAGGATTATGGCTTAATCAACAAATCTATGTTTAGGAACAATTTATCAGTTATTGATTTTGGGGTTGAATCAATGAATCAATATAAAGTGTTTTGGATCTTCAAATGAATGATCTCTAATGTATAATAATGATTCAACACCCACTAGGGACGATCTAGAGCATGTGTATTTGTAATAGAGAGTGTTTAGGGGTAAAATCGGACTTAAAAATCATGAAATAGGGTTTCACCACGTAACAAGGCCGCTCGAGTGCAAGCTAGTGCCTAGCTAACGCCAATGTTCTTTTTTTGGGCACTCGAACGCCAAGCAAGTGGCAGTTGAGTAGTTGTCAATATTTTCATTATAATGTCCACCCTTGATATCGGATGAATGTGATTTAAAGTTCATTAGAAAGGTAATTTAGTGGGCTACAATTCTTCTAAAATAGCATTGTCCAAATTTCAATATTTTCTATGTGAAAAATGCATCGTAACATGTAGCTAAGAATTTGGAGCATAATTTGACTTTTACACTTCTTTGACTTCTAATTACATTTCAATGATCATATGTGATCTTTTTTAGATATCTTGGACTCCTTGAAGACTTATAGTACCAATCTTAACTCTTTTAACTTTAATTATAACTCAATTGTAACTTAACTAACCCAGATTTTGGATACGGATAAAGCTAATTACAATTAGGACTCTAAAAACTCCCATTTTGGAATTCCTGACAAAAATCTTTTTATTTCAAAGTCAAAATAAAAAAACGCCGAACAACAAACTACACAATGACTCAAGTCCCAAAGTTTACTTTAACATCTTGTCAACCTGTTTCCTGAAATATATGAAAACAACAATACCATGTGAAAGCAAGAGAAAACTGACAATAACAAAAAATAGTTAAGTTACATAAAACAATATAAGTAAAGCATATGTAACACTAAAGCATGCAATACTATATGAATTACTAACTTAGAAATATTGTATAGAATATTAATATCAATATTGACAAAACACAAAATACAATATCAATATTAAAATTCTAACGAAAATTAACTATGATTCCCCTTAAGTCAAATATCAATCAAAAAATTCAAAAATTCAAATTTCTTCCCATAACTCATAGACTCAAATCCCTGAAATAAATACTAATCTTTCAAATTTCTCCATCTAACTCATATACTCAAAATCCTTGAAATAAATAATAAACTCTCCCCCTTTTTGTCACGAATAACAAAGAAAAAGATATGTAATAAGTATGAATAACATAGAGATGAATGAATTAAAAAAAAAAATGAACATTTACAACTTTGCAAAACATGTGATGGGGGAATAAACATTTTCCTTTTGATACACTGCTTTTATTTTTCTTAGATTTTTAAATGTATCGTCATGAACAGTGATTTACTTATACATATATAATTCATAAACAGTAAATTTTTTCAACATAACTTATTTTAAATTTAAATGGAGTAAATTGTATAAGCTACACGTGTGAAAAATGTCACTAAACTCCTGAAAGCAAGTCTCGAAATCTTTTATTAACGAGAAATGATATGCAAAGAATCACTAGTGAATGAATGTATTCCTCAAAATATGAAGTCAAATTCAGTGCTACTAAGACATTTTAAATGAAAAGTTCAAAATAAATTTTTCTTTGTATGACTTTTCTTTCTCCCCTATCAATAAGCACATATATATAATTCTCTTATTTTTTTTTCATATTTTATGTGCAGACTTATCTCTATTAAACAACTTAATAACATCTGTAACGAGTTTTAAGTCGGTGACTTCAAGTCAGATGATAATAAGATACCAAGTTTTAAGATACACCGTAGGCTTAATTGCTCAAGTCAAGAAGTTATGAAAACAAGTATAAGATATATCTCATTTTTTCTAATCAAATAACTCAAATCTTTTTGAAATGCAATACAACTTTCTTTTATGGGGAATATACAAGAGCTAGGTCAACTAGTTAAAAATCATTCCATATTCAAAGTCAACCCACCACACAGATGACCACCATCAAACACGATCAAAACTCACTCATAGGAGCTTAATTTGTGTGGTGCTGATGATATATATAATAACATATATCTAGTACTCCAAACAAGTTCTAAACAAATTAGTGAACATTTTATTCACCACTCATAAAACTTTATTTATACTTGGTTACAAACTAACATGTCCAAAAAATATCAATAAAAAGTACTTTGACTTCAAAAAATCCTTTTTCTTTTTCAAAAAAAAAAAAAATTATAATAAAGAATAAAGCAAAAAGGAAACTCATAATATGCAATGAATTGATTTACATGCATGAATATCATGAAAAGTGCATATGCATGCATATAAGTATCTAATTAATGAGGTAACACAAATGCTCTTACCATGAAGAGTAACATGAGGAATATCACAATTATCAACATCACTTTGACTTGTGATTTCACTCTTTTTGTCTCAATTCTCTTGAGAAGAAGGTGTAATCTCAATCAATTGAGTCATCAATTTATTCAAATGACTAACTTGGTTAGTGAGGAATCTAACATGAGTAGTTAGATCTTGATTGTTATTCCTAACCAAAGATTTATGACACTTAGGTCTAATGTGACATAAAACATCACAATTATGACCTGTAGGAACAAATTTAGGAACAACCCTAGATTTCATATTTTGAACTTTAGGTGGAGGAAACCTATATTGTACAGATGATTTCGGTCCTTGGGCACCTATATTCTTGGTTTTCCTCCCACTCAAGAGCTCGCAACATTTAGGTTTTATGTGTCCTAACTTACCACAATGATAACATATATGGATGAATTTAGGAGCAATTCTAGGATTCAAGTTTTGTACTTTAGGCTTGATTGAGGCAGGTACAAACTTATTTTTAGCGCCTGTGGGGAAAATTTTTGTCTCGTTTTCAGATGATTTTGGACTGTTGCACAGTGCATGGCATGATCCATTTCAACAAATATGAGAGAATCTTTTCATTTCCCTTGATTCTATTTTTATCCCCATCACCGAACAACCACCCAATCAATGCATTTTCAAATTTACTCTTTTCCTTCTTCCATTCTTTCGGGCGTCCAAACATTACAGACAGCATTTCCAAATTTGTCTACTCCACCATCGACTGCCACCATTTCCCCGACGCCCAACCCGTGCAAGTCACGAATTACTTTTGCTCTTCTTCTTCTTCTTCTTCTTCTTCTTCTTCTGTACTTGGATTCTTTTAAGGCATTTGGTTTTTCAAAGGCCAACCAACAACTCCATCGAAGATGAGCTACCCGCAATCAACAATTTTCATTTTAACTCTATCTTCACAGTTGAAAGTTCGTTGTGGCCATAAACTGCGATTTACTGTTGCTCATGGATCCATATTACTCTCAGGTTAGTATGCGAAAGTTAATCATTTTGGATTTAACTTTTCGTCCGTTCTATTTGTAAGATAAAAATTGTCTTCCTTCCCCTTTTCTCAAATAGGTTGTGGATGCTGATGAATTTTTGTTACGTAACTCTCGGACTCAGGTTGGTTATTACCCAAAGTCAGCAATGATGAATGCTCTCGAAAAAATGCACGATAGAGTTCGATGGTACAAAAGGTGTTCATAGCCGCATGCGAAACAACCTTCGCAGAGGGTCACCGCCAAGGTAGGTGCTTCACCAAACACAGGTGGGAGCGAGTTACGTTCTTGTTCAACACCACATCTAGGCACAATTAAAGTAAGGAGCAGCTAAGAAACAAATGGGATTCTAGGAGGCAGGACCACCAAAGGGTGAGGGAGTTGCTTAATTGTACCGGGGTCGAGTTCAATTCAATAACCGAACACATTTGTGTTGACGAGGACTGGTGGTGCCGAAAAATCAAGGTTGCTCTTTCCCTATGTTATTTACACTTTGCATGTTTTAAGTTAGGCAATTGCTTCAATTTTTGTTTACGGTTTTCATGTACTAAGCTTAAAACTGCACATTATCTACGCCATTTGGTAGAAATGTTTCCAAATGCATGACCATGCATATTTTCAGTGCAACACCTAAATTAGGGAAATATGTAAGTTGATAGTTGGATGGGATGGAATGTAGACACAACTTTTTTGTTTCTTCCTTTTATTTTCCTTCTAGTATCGAAAAAAAAGTTGAGATAATTAGTAAAGTACACCTCAAAATAAGATGATGGAAGAAAATTGAACATTTTTAAGTAGAACAAGTGCTACGCATATGCAATGCATGTGAACAATATGTAGTTTAGAAACTCCTCTGTAATTGCTTGTATTGTTGAATCTTGGTTTTCAAATAGTTGCCACTTAGGATTTCCCGTTTACCCAGGCATAACATTGATGATAAAAAGGCATTCGGCTGTTTGAATTCATTGATTGTTCGAAAATATGATGGAGTTTTCAATTCTTGACTACAAATGTGTCTTGCCTTATAGTCTATATGTTTGCAAGATGTGTGTTCTTTTATTTGTAATGCTTAAAAATGTTTTTGAGTGGACGTGTCTGATGTATAAATAAGCATTAGACGACTCTAACATTATTGACGTAAATTGGAGAAATCAATATTTTCTTGTTACTAGCTCATGTCTTTCAGATGAAACATATTTGGATGATGGGAAGTTTAGCGTGAACCTATTGGGTTGTAGTGAATACGGCTATGAGGGTAGAGATGTCAAGTTATTGGAATGTGTACTGTTTTTTTTTGTAACGTAACCTATGCCTGCGTGTTTAATGCTACACAATGTTCATGTCATAGTACTTATTTGTCTGAAATGTTGTTGTAGGAGAATAGCAACTATAAGGATTATAAGGACAAAGATGTTAGTGGCATATATCTTCGGTATTGATGGCTTTTCGAAGACACCTTCGACAAGGAAAAATATGCAATCACATCGACGAAGCTGTGCAGAACAAGGTTTGACTTGTTCAAAGACAATGGTTTGGAAGATCTTCGAGATGCGATCCCTGTAAATGATATGAATAGCGGCTCAAGTGACAAGTCATTGAACGCAAAAGGTAAATCGAGCATCGAGGTTTCAAGCGCTTGTAGCATGAACAAACGTTGGTATGTGTTGGGCAAGTAGAAGGAGAAGAAAAATGCTACGGAGAAAGTGTCGACGAAGACCAACACATCATATGTCCGGCTCGGGAATGATGCAAAAGCATGTGTTGAAGAGCTGCTAGTGACTGGTCAGCTGAAGTCGAAAATAGAGATATTTGGTTTCACGTGCATGCTTCTAGCATGTAAGAATACTGGAGACATGCTCAAAGTGATGATGGACGCAGATAAAAAGATGGATTGGGTGAGTAGGTTTTTGAGGAGCACAAAAAGAGGTAGAAAAAGTCGGTTTCTTAGGATGTTGGTTCAATTTCATTTTCGTATGTATTTGTTTTATTTGAGTCTCTACACTCCATCAGTACAATAGATTAATTTCTTTTTGCGGTTCCATTTGATAAGTTATTTGCTTGTGATCTTTTTCTAACTGCATGGCTTTCTCCACGCTATTTATCTGCCTATGCACAAATCATTGCACATCAAACAGGGGCTACACGTACATTAGATATTTTAAGCATATTTGTAGCATCTTTTTCAAATGAAAATACTTTCAAGTACTTTGAAATGCAAATAGAATTATGCTATATGTACATAAAAATACATGTAGCCTTTTACAACATGTGACCCTTATGTGAACCATTATGTGTACTTTTATGTACACACAGCACTACTAATGCAAATAATGTCCTTTACATACTTTAATGAATGTTGTGTCAGCTTGATTTGACTAGGCTAGTCCCCATAAGAAGTGCTCTAAGTCTCTGTTTGCCACTATATTATTGTTGTGCTCCTTTTGAGAAAAAAAAAAGAGAGCATCATCTTGCAATGGAGGACTTCAACTTCAATTGTCTTCTTTTGGCGGGGTCAGATTCTAATGAAGAAATCAAAGAGGAGGACTATTTGACCGAGCTAGCAGTGGATATAATGAAGTGGTCGCGGTATTTCTAACTAACGGAACTTGACGTGAAGAACTACTATCACGAGCAATGTCAATAGTAGTAATAATAATAATTAAAAATAAGATTTACGTCATTAGAAAAAAAGATTTTAAAATATATTATTTTATGTAATAATAATTACAAATACTGTCTTATATGTGAAATATCTTAATAAATACTATATTCCAAAATTAGATCTCAAAAACAATTTGAATTTTGAATTTTTCTGAATTGACCACTCATTACGCATGTCATTTAATATCCCAGCCAAATCAATACAAAATTCAAGAATCAATATGGGCAAACTTATGGAAAACACGCTTGTGGCAAAAGTCATACCTTGGATCCTTTCTTTTACCTCCGTCCATCAAGTATCGGAATTCGAGGCTGTTGCTAAAATATAAATTTTGTTTTTTTTTTTTCATTCATTTGTGTAATGTAATGGTGTGCACTAAATGCAAAATCAATCGAATTTTACATTAATTTAATTTATCATGCACAAGTATATGATCTTGAAAACCTAAATTATTAGTCAAATCATTATATACAAGTTACAGTATTTTAATTTATGTTACCACAAGAATTGCTTCCATTTCTAGTTACTGCATAAGCAAATATTTGATGTCTATCATTGAACAATATTACTATGGGGTTTCATGAATAGACTATCACAAACACTGTGAAACTTTGAATTTGAATTTTTTTTTAGATTTCATACATAAATGAATTCATATGTCTTTGTGAAGAAAGGAGCACATACAATATTTGCAGAGTGATGTTGGAACATCTTATGCAAGGATTATGTCCGGTCTAATAAAAGAGGTATTGAGGAAGAAAAATGATCTCGGCTTATTATTCTAATGAGATACAAGACTATATATATACAAGGATATACATTAGTAAAAGGAAAGAAATAAAATGCTATACAATCAGCTTTGATTGTAGACAAAACATCAGCCACGAATCAAGGATAATCATAGCCCTTATCATTGACCTACAATTTTGGTATTACTAATATGAGTCACGTATGTTAAGGAAGAATATGAGGCAATTTCTTCATTGGAGTTTATCTATACAGATATTGTTGCCCCAATACTCCCTCTCAAGTTGGAGCATGTATGTCAATCATGCCCAACTTGCCAAGAAGGTCATGAAACTGCGTACTAGCAAGAGACTTTGTAAAAAAGTCTGCAAGCTGCTTCTTTGTATGAATGTAAGCTGTCTTGAGCAAACCTTGTTGTATTTTCTCGCGGATGAAGTGACAGTCCAACTCTATGTGCTTGGATTGTTCATGAAAAATTGGGTTGGCAGCTATGTGAAGTGCAGCTTGATTGTCACAATATAAGGTCGGGGAATGAGATAAAGTAACACCAAAGTCAGCCAAGAGATATTGTAGCCATTGCAATTCACATGTAACTTGAGCCATTGCTCGATATTCCGCCTCAGCTGAAGATCTAGAGACGACATTTTTTTTTGGTCCTCGATGAGATGGGACTATTCCCAAGAAAAATACAATAGCTACTAATAGATCATCGAGTAATGGGACAACCGGCCCAATCCGAATCTGCATAAGCATTTAAGCATAAAGAACTTGATGAAGGTAATAATATACCCTTGCCAGGAGTACATTTCAAGTAATTCAAAATTCTCAAAGCGGCATCAAGATGTGATTTTCGAGGTGCCTACATAAATTAGCTAAGAATATTCACTGTAAATACAAGATCAGGTCTCGTAATGGTAAGATAAATCAAGCGGTCGATAAGACGACGATAAATGGAGGGTTCGGGTAAAAGATCTCCATTATTAATGCCAGACATCAAAGGTAGGTTTTTCAGCAGCATATAAACTTGTGGAAGGACGTATGCAATAAAGACCATTCCAGCAATTATCCATTCCAATCGTCTTCCTCGTGTTGAAGTTCTGAAAATACATCGATCAGGAAAAAAGTCACAGAACAATTTAGAGCTTTAGTCAATTGGGAAACGGACAACAAGTTGTATTTGAATGATGGAATGTGATAGACATTATCAAGATGAATTGATGAATTTATAGTTGTAGCACCAATTTGTGCTATTGATGCTGCTGAACCATCCATTATTTGAACAGTGAAACGAGAAATGTTTGGTGACATGGACTGAAACAAATGAAGGGAAGAACACATATGGTTTGTAGCACCACTATCTATAACCCATACATCATAATTGAACGAGTTCAGTGCAGTACCTACGAAATTTGTGTTATGATCAATTCCACCTTGTTGTAAAATGGCCAAAATTTGATCATACTGTTCTTGTGTTATTGATGAAAAGGCATGCTCATTTGTAGAGGCAGTTGGATGGGATTGTTGGTCCAAAGCAGCAAGTCCACGAGGCCGAGATTTGGAAGACTCTGACAGGTTGTTTGACCGTGGAAAAGATTGGGAAGAGTCCGACAAATTGTTGGAGCGTGGAAGAGATTGGGAAGACTCTGATGCATTGTTGGAGCATGGTGGATATCCATGAATCTTATAGCACTTATTTATAGTGTGACCCTCATTGTCGTAATGATCGCATCGAGGCCGTTGGCGATTCTTTTGTCCTTGCCATGCTGCATGATTATTTCCCTCTTTATTCCTTTGCTGGTTGTTTTGTTGTCCTACTACAAAGGCTGAACCTTCATGAGTATTGGGAGTGATCATTGCAAGACCTCGTTGTTTCCCTTCTTGTAAGAGTAAAGATTAGATTTTGTTGACAGAAGGGAGTGGCTCTGTCAGCAAAATTTGACTATGAAAGGCTCCATAACTTTCATGGAGTCCTAGTAGAAACTGCATTGCCTTATCTTGTTGAAGCATATTAGTTATGATTTTTTCTACTCTACATGAACAACTTGGTATAGAAGTATATGAAGCCAATTCATCCCACAAAATTTTCAATTTTGTATAATATGCAGTCAAAGAAAGATATTTTTGTGTACAATCTGAAATTGCTTTTTTTACCTCATAGATCTTAGTACTGTTGGGTTGCGAGAACCGTTCTTGGAGCTCCTTCTAAATCTCTTCTGCTATAGCGGTATAGATGATGATGTCACGAAGCTGTTCCCCAATTGAATGAATCAACCAAGAAATGACCATGTCATTTACCTAGACCCATTGTTCGTAAGTCGATGAATGGCTGTCCGATATAGGAATTGATCCATCAACAAAGCCAAGTTTAGTTTTTACTCGTAGAGCCATGCGCATAGACCTGGACCAAGTATTGTAATTATCTCCATTTAGCGGAGGAGATACAAGGATAGCAGTGGGATTATCTGAGATTTGTAACATGAGAGGATTGGAAAAATGATCAACAATTTGAGCATTAGTGCTCTCCTTTGATGGACTGTCGGCAGGTGATGTTATTGGTATTGATATAGGAACTTGACAAGACTAATTCCTATGCTCTGATACCATAATAAAAGAGGTATTGAGGAAGAAAAATGATCTCGGCTTATTATTCCAATGAGATACAAGGCTATATATACAAGGATATACATCAGTAAAAGGAAAGAAATAAAATGTTATACAATTAGCTTTAATTCTAGACAAAACATCAGCCACAAATCAAGGATAATCATAGCCCTTATCATTGACCCACAATTTTGGTATTCCTAATATGAGTCACGTATGTTAAGGAAGAATATGAGGCAATTTCTTCATTGGAGTTGATCTGTATAGATATTGTTGCCCAAGATGGTCATTTGGTTTTTCCTCCAACTAAGCATGAGAGTTAGATATAGGAACTTGATTCGACGTATAAAGAAAAAGAAGGTGAAGATGAAAATTCTCAGTTGCTTGCAAACAAAGGGGGTAAATTGTAAGGACTTGTTTGGTGGAGTAAATTTCGTTGCCATATTTAATACAATTAGAAGTTGAGTTATTTTTTACATTTCAGTTTTACTTAAATTTTATAGTAATTATAGTATAAAAAATATTAAAATGTATTATGCATATTTTTCAAATATTAGATAGGTGGTACCATTTTCACTTTAGGTATCTCAATCGAAAGTTTTTCTACAATTAGCGATTAAATTGGCAGACTTAGCAATTTTTAATGATTTTTTGTAGGGAAAATTAGGCTCTCTACCCTCCAAATAAAAAAAATTAGAATAATAATCTTAAAATTAATTAACATGTTTAATCACGTAATTAATACGGTTAAAACGCCCAAAACTCCTGAAGCCCCAAATCAACCGCCGAATATAATTAGAAATTACAGACCAAAAGTCAATCTATGGTTTTAACAACAGATTAGTTAAGGCTTTCTCTCAATTTGACCCATGAATTTGATTTTATATTACTTGATTCTTCCTTTTATTGTCTTGAAAGATTCGTTTGTAGGTCTAACTTTTCATATGCCCACATATTTCCATTTTTGTCATTTTTCCATTAATTTATTCCAGTTCTTATAAAAAGGAGTTGAAAACTTAAATGTTTGCTAATGGATGCAGGTTGTTCGTTTTTTTCATTCGAAGTACAAATCAAGCCGCTCAAGTACATACAAAAAGAATAGTACTCGAAATATGTTCATATTTCTTGATTTTACTCCTATTATGCTGACTAGTCATGCAATGGTACTTTAATTATAGAGTTTACATTTTGCCAAAATACAAAATAAAAAGAGAAAAAGCCTGCATTCTTATAGCTTTATATTCCACATGTAGTTTTTAGATGAACTAAGTTGTTACTGTTGGGTATGTTAGAAGTGGGGAGAATCATGTGTTTATAAGTATGGAAAATATCTCCATTGGTATGATGCATTTTGGTGTAAAGCCCAAAATGCAAATCGATGAGGGATTAGGTCCAAAGTGGACAATATCATACCAATGTGGAGATATGTAGTGTCCATAGTCCAACAAATGGTATCAGAGCCAAGCCCCAAACTTAGCCATGTGAATGAATTCCTCGGAATGTCGAACGAAGGTGGTGAGCCTTGGTCTGCTTGCAATGGGATCCGTGGATGAGCTCTATTGGACATGCGGTGTGCTTCGGATGCTTCATGGACGTGTCTTGACCCCAACACGATGAAGATGAGTTGACGAGCAAGCTCTCGAGTTTGGTAGTGCTCTCCGGTTGTTTCATGGACGTGTCCTGACCCCAACACGTTGAAGAGGAGAGTGAAGAATCCTAGTTGGTAGAGAGGGATGATTGTTTGAAGAGAGGCTCAGTGGTCCTTTGTTCGAGGAGAGGATTGTTGGGTGTGCGAACAAAGTCCTACATTGGCTAGAAGTGTGGAGGATCATGGATTTATAAGTATGGAAAATATCTTCAATGGTATGAGGCCTTTTGGGGTAAAGCCCAAAAACCAAATCCATGAGGGTTTAGGCCCAAAGTGGACAATATCATACCAATGTGGAGATATGTGTTGTCTATAGTCCAACAGTTACCTAAAATTAAAAGTATTATCTAATATGTTCCTTTAATCTCTTAAGAATTCCTATTTTATAGTTTGTTTAGCTTCTGAATTCCAACTTCTCTTGCAATTCATTAGGCAAAGTTCTTTCAAAAGTACGAGTTAATCCTGTCATTACTTGTATTACACCTATTTTATACAGTCTTTTTGTTTGCTTAGTGTTCCTGCCTTCAATGAAATTCCTATGCTCTAGTGATCTTACTCAGAAAACTCTATAATTTTATAGGTGATACCTATGCCTCTTGTTTTGAGTTGATAAGTAGTTGGAGATTCGATAGTCATTGTTGCAGTTAACTTCGGTGTTTGAATCTTATTACCATTTATTGAATCATGCATTTTATTTTTTGTCTTTCTCCTTTTCCTCCTATTAAATTAAGGAGTTTTGGTGGTTAATTAGTAGGTGGACATTTGATTTATTTGCACCTCCTCTTGGCATTTGTTAATCTCTTTCTTCTTGGTTTGAGTGTTCTTATTGAACTTTTTTTCATTTTTACTATTTTCTTGAACATTATCGGGACACAAAAGTACATGTTGTAATGATACCATATTGAACTGCATGTATAATATAGTGGTATTAGAGCTAAGGTTATGTGGGTGTAGTTCTATTGCAGGAGTAAATGAAGAATACTTCAAGCATTATGGTTAAATTAACGACTTCAAATTATTCTATTTGGAATCCTATCATGGAGGATATCCTTTATTGTAAGGATTTACATGAACCCATTGAAAGTGTTAGTACTAAACCAAGAAGCATGAGTAATAGTGACTAGAAGAGAATGAACAGGAAAGTCATTGGGTATATTAGAGAGTGGGTTGATCTTAATGTATACCATCATATATCTCAAGAGACAGATGCCCATAGCCTTGGGGAAAACTAGAGGGTTTCCATGAGAGAAAGACGACTCAAAGTAAAGCTTTTGCTATTAGAAAGCCTGTGAATCTAAAGATGAAAGAGAGAAATCAATTGCTGAAGATTTGAGTGAATTCTAGTAAATTAGTTAACCACAATGAAAATTGTGCTAGATGATGATATTTAAGCACTATAACTTATAAGTTTATTGCCTATAGTTAGGAGACTCTAGTGGTATCACTTGGTAACTCTACTTCGAACGGTGTGCTTGAACTTACTCTAGTTAAAGATAGATTTTTTAATGAAGAAATAAAAAGAAAAGACTTGGATATGATTAATGCACATGCTCTTATTACAAAGAACATAGGAAAGTATAAGAGCAAAGGTCCTAAAGGATGTGTTTACTTCAGAAGCCAGTCAAAGGCAAGAAGAAATGTTAGATATATTTATTGTGATAAAGGGTCATATAAAGAAACATTGCAATGGTTGGAAAAACAAACTGAAAAAAGAGAAAAATTAGAAAAGACTTATTAGAATACTGTGGCTAGCACATCAGATGAAGAACTAGTAGCAGCAGTTTTTCTGCTGAAGATGAGAAGTGTTGTCATGTTTCAAATAAGTTTGTTAAGTGGGTTAATGACTCAATGGCTTCTTGCCATGTTACTCCAAGATGAGAGCTCTTCACTTCATACAAATCAGATAACTTTTGCAAGGTGAAGATGGGCAATGACAGTTTTGCCAACATTGTGGGAATTGATGATATTTGTTTTCGTACAAATATTGAATGCATCTTGGCATTGAAGAATGTGAAACATGTTGCAGACATGCATTTGAATTTGCTATCTACACATGCCTTTGATGAAATGGGTATGATTGTTATTTTGGTAGTTGAAGATGAAATCTAATAATAAGGTCGATGGTATTTGTTAGAGGAAAGATTTGTTGCACACTTTACAAGATATAAGTAATGGTGTGTAGTAAAGTGGTGAATACAACTGAACGTGATTTTTCATCGAACTTGTGACACAAGCAGCTAGCTTACATGAGCTAGAAAAGATTATAGATTTTGGCAAGGAAATCCCTCATCCTTTTACCAATGGTACATCACTAAACTCATGTGATTATTATTTACTTGGTCCTTTATGAAGTCCTCTAGTAGAAAATCCAATATTTTAAATTTGGTTTATTTTGATATTTGTAATCCTATTGAGGTGGAGTCCTTAGGTGGCAATAAGTATTTTCTTACTTTTATTGATGATACTTCATGAAAGTCGTGGGTATTTTACTTGAGATCAAAATACCAGATTTTTTTAGCACTTCAAGAAGTTTCATGTCATGGTGGAACATAAGAGTGGGAAGGTTTTGAAGTGTCTCCGGACTCATAACGTAGGTGAATATACATCTAAAGCTTTTAAATATTACTACTTGGAGCATGGTATTAAACATGAGAATATAGTTCCTAATACCCCAACACACAATTGCATTGTAGAGAGAATGAACTACACCAATGTAGAAAATGTTAGAAACATGTTAAGGATGGCCAGTTTACCTAAGTCATTTGGAGGTGAAGCTATTAGTACGACATGCTACCTAATCGACAGGTCTCCATTAGTTCCTTTAGGTTTTGAGATTTCAGAAAAGGTGTGGACAGGAAATGATGTTTCTTATTCTAACCTGAAGGTTTTTAGGTGTAAAGCATTTACACACGTCTAAGGAACTACATTTGAAACTAGATGATAAAGCTAGTGCTTGCATTTTTGTTGGCTTCGGAGATGCAGAATTTGGCTATAGACTATGTGATCCGGAAAAGAAGAAAATAATCAGAAGCAGAGATGTGATTTTCATGAAAATCAGAAGTTGGTAGATTTCGAGAAATCTGGGAATCAAAAAAGTATTTCTAAGGGTGTCATTGACCTTACAACTATCTCTTTGCCTCCTGACAGTGCCACTTAAAGGGTAGAGATGCACGTTTATAGTGATACTGATGAGCCAATAGGGGTTGATTAAGATGATCCAAAGGATTTTGAGTAGGGGATCAACCTACTGCATCTGAACCTCAGGTTAGAAGGACTACCAAGGAGCATCATCTATCAACCAGGTATTCTATATCAGATTATGTGTTGGTAATTGATGACGAAGGACCAAAAAGCTTTCATGAGGTACAATCTCATAAGGATAAGCAGAGTTAGGTGAAGGCTATGTAGGAAAAGATGAATTCTTTGCAAGGGCTTCATTAAGAAGAAATGGATTGATTTTGAATTAGATATTATCTCCTTTTGTCAAAATGACTTCCGTTTAAGTGGTTTAGGTTTAGTAGCTAGTTTGGATCTTGAGCTTGCGTAATTAGATGTGAAGATCGCCTTTTTCATTGGTGATTTGGAGGAAAAAATCTACATGGTTCAACTAGAGGAATTTGAAGTAAGAGAAAGTTACATATGGTTTGCAGGTTGATAAAAAGTTTGTATAGGTTGGAACAGGATTCAAGACAGTGGTATAAGAAGTTTAATTCCTTTATGGTGGGTCATGGTTATACCAAGATAGATGCAGATCATTGTTTTTATGTCAGAGAATTCCATGGTGGTAACTTCATCATCATTTACTATATGTAGATGACATGTTGATAGTAGGGCAAGATGTTATGTTGAGTCACTGTTTGAAAGTAGATTTTTTCAAGTCATTTGACATGAAAGATCTTGGACATATATGGATGCATATTCGTCGTTACAGGAAAGCCAGAAAGTTATGGCTATCACATGAGAAATATGTAGAAAGAGTGCTAGAAGGGTTTAACATGAAGATTGATAAATTAGTTGGGAAACTACTTGGTGGTCACTTCAACTGAGTAAGGTGAGTTGTCCTTTTAGGAAGGAAGATAAATAAAGAATGACAGAAATTCCTTATTCTTCTACGGTAGGGAGTTTGATATATGCTACAGTTTGTACAAGGCCAAACATTGCTCATGCAGTTGGAGTGGTCAGCAGATTTCTAGTTAATCTTGGTAAAGATAGAGAGGCAATGAAATGGATCTTTAGATACTTAAGAGGTACTTCAAAGATGTGCTTGACTTTCGGAGATTCGAAACCAATTATGGAGAGTCTTTACAGATACGGATATGATAGGTGACCTTGATGGTAGAAAATCTACTTTAGGGTTCTTGTTTACTTTTGTAAACAGAGCTATCTCATGGTAGTCAAGACTACAAAAGTGTGTTACCTTATCTACAACTAACGTTGATTATATTGTAGAAACTGAAGTAGTGAAAGAAATTCTTTGGATGAAACGGTTTATCCAATATTTAGATTTGATGCAAGATTTAATTGTAATAATCAAAGCGCGTTAGACCTAAGTAAGAATGCTACTTATCATTCTCGGACTAAGCACATTGATATAATATATCATTGGCTACGACAAATAGTGGTGAAACTATTTATGTTAGAGAAGATTCATACCGAGAAGAATTCAGCTAATATGATGACAAAGGTTGTGACTAGAGAAAAACTTGAGCTTTTTGTTAGACTGGACGACATGGACTCTTAACTAATTTGTTAGAGGATAATCTCATTCCTTAGTGGCCTGGAGGGGTAGATTATTATATGGGCTTGCAATCCACGAGGAATAGTGAGCCCAATCCACTATAATAAGTCTTTAGGGCAATATATATTGTAGTATAAGAGAAAAAACCAAGGCTGCACAAATGAGAAAAATAGAGCTACTGAACACAGATGAAGAAACATGGCTGTCAGAAGAGAAAAAGAAAGGAAAAAAGTTTTTGTTTTCAATTGTTAGGTGTGATTTTTACAGAGAGCAGATTGGAGGTTTTTTTGTGCCTCATCAACTAAGAGTTGTGATGAATTGTATTTGTCTTAGAGAATAGAAGTTGTTGATTTTTCAATCTACTTACATTCATATTTTGGCATAAACTTGAATGTTATAATCTTTGTTTATTATAGTGGATTTGGTCGGAATTGCCCTATGGTTTTTCCCCTCTACACTAGAGGGTTTTTCCATGTAAATTTGGCGTGTTCTTCCTAATTGCTCTCTTGGGTTGCTTTCTTCTTTTGACATTTGTTATTTGATTATTGTTTGTTGTTCATCTGCTTGGGGTTGTTGATTTATTCTCTACAAGAAGTGAAATTGCCCAACATAAAATTCTCTAAAAAGGGTGAAATTATTGAATTAAATTTCCTTACCCCAATTGGAAATGGTGTTAATTTGATTCCTAGATCCAAAAATGGCTAATTTATATGTTTTAAACTCAAATATTTGTTTTATGCCAAGGAATTTTCATTTGAAGTAGTTTGTGATTTGTGTTGCACTTGGAATAGAAAGAGCTTACATCAGCAATGGAATCACAAATAATAATTATTACCAAACTCATATTTCATAGAAAAAATGGGGCTAAAATAAAGCCTAAATGAACTTAACTTTTTATCCTTCCAAATTATATCATGTGCAAAACACACGTTTCTTTAGTGGAATACATGGACGGAATCAGAAGAAAGGGATCATTTTGCATAAAGAATGTAAGATCTGATGGTCCAAATATCCAGGGGTAGACCCATGAAGAGTCCAGTGCAAGCATCTGCCTTCATTGAACTTGGGTCATAGACACAGTCTTTTTTTTTTTTTTTTTGAGGAAGACGGTGAAAGAGGCATAAAGCTTTTCTAATTAGAAGATTACAGTTCTGTGGTTGATTGAAGACCAATTGAGGTGGGTTTGGCTAATGAATAGGGGTGGGCCATGATTCTATGTTTGATTGGGGATGAGAGAATTGATAGGAGGTGAAGACGTAGAACAAGTGGTATTTGGGTTTAGCCATGTTTTATGGCTTTGATGAGTGATGCCAAGAGAGAAGTTAGAAGATGAGAAGATGGATATTCAGGTGGTTGAAAGTAATCTTCATCCCACATAATTTGCGATCAACCAAATTCCTTTGCAAAATATGTGCTGTAAATTTTGAGGAAAATTCAGATTGTGCATTCATGGATCTAAACTACAGAATGATCTAGAGGTTAACTTAGATATATTTACATAAAAGGGACTGTTTGGATAGAATAAGAATGCTATGTCCAATTTTCATATCTTCATCCACAACCATATATTGAATAGGATTAGGCACAAAATTAACGATCTTTTATCATACGTCTCTATTTCTTAATCTTGTGTTGTTCAATGTGTTAAATATACAGAGTATAAAATGAACAATTTATATAAAAAAAAATTATAAAAAGTTTACAATTTTTGTGTTATTACTTTGTTCAGAAAAATCAAAGTTATGCCCCTCGGATTGTAATCCTGGCTCGGTCCTTGCAAATTTTAGAAGTGTGATGATATGGATGATTTGTACAGTAAAAACAAATGAAAAAAGATATTTTCTGTCAATAATTATTATTATTTATTTTCTATGATGTGGTGGACCTCTCTCTTTTTGTCTATGGTCGAGTTTCATGGGACAATCACCTCTGTATATGGGAATTTATTCTCTTTTTTGGCATGCACAATTGTACTTTCTCAATAACATGTCATTTTACATGCAAATATTTTAAGATTTAAATCCAATTGACTTTAACTGCAAGTGAAAATTTATATTTCTATCTAGTAATTTATTTTAAATTTTTGGTGTGTGTGTGTATATATATATATACATATAAGCTCATCAGATATCTTTGTAGGAGAGGATCAACTTTAAGACCCTTAAACAATTATTTCTAAATGAATAACCTTATTCTTTCTCGTTTTGTACGAGAAACTTACCGTGAATACATTCATTTATGTGTTTCCTTTATTGCTGTTGGATTGGCTATAAGGTATACTTAACCTATGTGTCTTTCGTTAAATCAAAATTTTCTTTTTTTCATGCTTATTTTTAACTACATTCATATGATAAAATATTTTATACGCAAACTTGAAATTTTTCTTACTTTTTAATTATATATCTTTAAAGAAAATTACTATTTTAAAACTCATTTTATTTAAAAAAAAAAAAAAACTCATTTCAAGGGAAAAAATATGCATGCATTTAGAGACCGATTACACACGTAAATGTAGACATCGAACTTTTGAAAACTCCGCCGCCCCCTAACACACCACCCCACTCCTACTCGGCAATTCCCTTGGGATCATTTTTCCTTGAGCTCTTCTCCATGTACATTTCGCCTCGGATAAATTCAACCCACAAACCTCAATTGCAATATCATTCATCCCACTTTCATATATGTGTATGCACACAAGAGATAAATAAAGTTCACATTTCTTTTCTTGAATAAATATGCCATCCTGGTGGGGGAAAAAGACTAGTAAGTATGAGAATTCTTCAAAGGATTCATCAAATTCACCAAGTAAAAGAAAGGATTTTGCTGCTATAGAGAAACAAGGTGGAGGGCACCCATTGCCCAGTCCTTTGGAGTCATCGAATAAGCATAATCATGCTCTTGGAGCTGGATATGCATCCGGGTCGGGTTCCGTTTCCAGTGTTGGTTCATCCGAATCATCTTGTGACCATGCCCATGTTGTGGTTGATCATGCTTTCCGGTTGGTTTCAAACTCTCTTAAGATTGGATTTTTCGGGTTAAATTTTGGGTCTAACATTGAATGAATGTATGTAATAGAGTTGAGCAGATTGAATCACGTTGTGGAGTCCAGATTTATTATGACGAAAGTGTGTATTGATGAAATTTGAAACTTGGTACCAATTTATTCTTGAAAATAAAGTGGACTTCGTTCCTGGAATGACTTGTAAATTGATTATTTCTTGAGAAAGAACAATAAAAGAAGGCTTTAATTTGAAACTTTATTTTTACCTCTGTTCAATTATATGTCTGTATATCAATTATTTTTGGAAGAAAAACTGTAGAATATTGTCCTTAAAAATTATCACTTTAAACATGAATATCTCGATGAGCATAATCATATTTGTAAATTTATGTTTAGTAAGGTGGATACTGTCTAGTCTCCTCTAGTTTGGTAAATGGTCTTATGGATGTACAATTCATAATTTATGGCAGAGAACCTCGAGATAAAAAAATAAGTCCTTTGTTGCGAAGCCCAAGTCAAGGAGCAAAGGGGACTACCAAAGTTACCTCACCTCTTCATCTGCGAGGTTATGGTATTAATATGGACTCTCCGACCAGGAAACCGGAAGATGGAAAGAGTGAATGTCATAAGCTACCCCTTCCACCTGGTTCTCCTGCCAACCCTTCTATGTTGCCGACCCCTAGAAGTCCTGGGATAACTAAAACCTCAAGTTGTAATCCATCAAAATGGAGGAAAGGGAGGCTTCTAGGAAGGGGAACGTTTGGTCATGTTTATCTCGGATTCAACTGGTAATGAAGCTTCAACTTTAATTTGTTTATATCGTGATAAAGTATTATTGTTCAATGAATTGTCTAAAAACGTGGCAGTGAGAACGGTCAAATGTGTGCCATAAAGGAAGTCCGGGTTGTTTTGGACGATCAATTATCCAAAGAATGTCTCAAGCAATTGAATCAGGTTCATCCGCAATCCTAGCTTTCTCGAATTATATAGTACCTACTATCTACAGTACTTGTATTTTTGGTTCACACTTTTATGCTTGATGCCTTCTTGTCCATCTGATCTGTTCCCAATTTTGGCTGTCCGAGCAGGAGATTGATTTGCTCAGTCGGCTTTTACACGTAAACATTGTTCAGTACTATGGTAGCGACCTGGTATGAGTTAACTTCACGCTATTTCGAATTATCAGTGTATGCGTAATACTTATGTTCACTCTTGTTTATTATTATCCTAATTCGACTAGCATATTCTGTTGAAAAATGGCATACAATCATGGCTTGTTTGGAAAAGTGGGCTGTACAGTACGAGAAAGTATAAAGGAATATCCTCTCTTTCAAGCATATCCTTGTAGTTATCATACTTCAGCATTATCTCTAGTTTACTGTTATGCAGAGTGAAGAAACACTATCTGTTTACTTAGAGTACGTTTCGGGGGGTTCCATCCAAAAATTACTGCAAGAATACGGGCCGTTTGCTGAGCCTGTCATACAAAATTACACTGGACAAATTCTCTTGGGACTCGCTTACTTGCATGGAAAAAATACAATCCACAGGTGATATTTTGTTACTCTTAAAGTGATCACTTTTAATCATCATGTGAAATTCCAGAACTCATGCAAAACTATCACTTCTGCAGAGATATCAAAGGAGCAAACATATTAGTAGGTACCAATGGTGAAATCAAACTTGCTGATTTCGGCATGGCAAAACCTGTATGCATCAGCTACCTTTTTTGTAAATACACATTTTGATAATGGCAAATATATATGGTCCTTGTTGTGTCATTGGAATGAAAGACAATCTCTTTTATGTTACATGGAAAATGATGTATATATTGTCTTGGATTCGGGTCAAATTTGGTTTTTCGAGGAGTTCCATCTTAAAATATCAACCTTATTAAGAAGTGTATCTTTAATATAGTATCAGAACCCATTAAACTTCAACGAAACTCAAAACAATGAGCACGTGAATTTCAAGATTGTTTGCTCAAACGAGCCACCATGAGAGACTTGAGATTCCATCTTAAAAAGTCAATCTTATTACGAGGAGTAGCTCAAACATTTATATGTTGGTTTATATTTTTATCGTTATTTGATGTGGGATTTATCTCTAAACAGCAATATACATATTATCATGGAGTTTACATTGCAAATTTTATTCGCTAGCCGATTTTCTGAAACCCAACAAAATCTTTTGCACTGAATTCATAAATTTAATGCTTCCATTTGGCAGATAAATTCCTCTCCTTCAGTGCTATCTTTCAAAGGAAGTCCTTATTGGATGGCACCTGAGGTGTCTTTCTCACTCTCACTCATAATTTTTTGTTGGCGGAGTTTCACAATGATGTATATATGCATATGTATTTCTTTCACAGGTTGTAACAAATACAAATGGTTATAGCTTTCCGGTGGATATATGGAGCTTAGGATGCACAGTTCTTGAAATGGCAACGTCAAAACCACCGTGGGGCCAATATGAAGGGGTAGACATTTTAAGCTACGTTACCAAAGTCAGCATCGTTGATGCTGGCATATGATTGTTTGTATATACTACACATTTTTCCACTTGACCTCAAATTTTTTTAATACTAAGGTACATTGGGCATACATAGTCGAGGTATCAGGTTGCCCTTAAATTCCTGCTATATATATGATTTATCAATGGGGTTGTTTTTGTGCAAGAGAGGTGTGGGGAATTCTGCACCTGCTTTTCTTTGTTTATTGTTTTTCCTATAACATTTTATAAGTTTTACTGGTCTTGAATTGGCCAGGTTGCTGCAATATTCAAAATAGGAAACAGCAAGGATATCCCGCAGATTCCTGATCAGCTATCGCCTGATGCAAAAAGTTTCATAAGGCTGTGCTTGCAAAGGAAACCATCTTCGAGGCCAACGGCTTCCCAACTACTGGGTCACCCCTTCGTTAGAAATCAAATGGCAATAAGAACAGCCAATATCAATGTAACTAGAGAAGCCTTCCCCCATTCCTTGGATAGAAGCTGCATCACTGTAAGTTGCTTCGGAATGCTTGAATCCTCATGATGCCTCTTTCAATATGTTCAAATTATTAAGGTCATGAATATGGTAAAACTATTTAGAATCCACTTCTCAGCTTAAGATGCAATTAGATATAACGACAGAAAAGAGAGTCGTGTTTCCTATAAATTTGGAGTTTACTACATGAAACCTTTTTCATCGCTCCATTAGTCCATTGTTAGATTTAATAAATGATATAAAGATACGAGAATGATCTCCTACCCACGGTGGGCAGGAGTTATCTTGCCTACCGTGGGCATAACTGCTGGGGATATAGTATTTTGTACGTGGATAATAATTTGGCACAAGTTTAACAACACAAACGACGTTAAACCACAAATAAAAAGATGGTAGAATCAAAATAAGAAAAAAAAAATGATCCGAGGCAGGTGATAGCACCCATGGTGCTAACAAAGTAACGACAATTGTCTCCCAAGATATAACAGTTTACTAATAGTAGAAGCACTTCCAACTACAAGGCAACAACGAACTTGAACAAATTTTCTTTCTACGAAGAATGTCTTTGAATTCAAAGTTTGGGAGAGTTTTGGCAAGAATTTTTGATTCAAGACTAAAAAAATGACTTGGATGTCCAAATGATGCCCAAATGGTCTAATTTATAGAAGATGAGAGGTTGTGGATTGAGAGGCACGCCCCAAAACTCAACAACCTTCACCAAAGGTCGCAGTCCTTACTGTTGCTTGCCTACTGCGGCGCGCTGCTCAAGAGCCAAAATCATAAACCCTGGCGCTAGGCTGTCGCTCGAGCGACGGTCTTAGGTGCTGAAAAAACGATTTTTCCTTCCAACTTTGGACTAAAATTTCTCATTTATCCGGAATTGATTTTGAGATTTCAAATATATCACGATCATCTACTCGACGAGTATGACAAGTTAGTTTATTTATTTTCATAATTTGACTATCGGATTAAGTCCGAATATTTGGCCGAAATTGACACTAAAGTCACTTTTTACAATATTCATGATTTTATACTTAATCAATTTTAATCTCTTTTAAAACAAATTTCAACAATCTTCCACATGAATGAAGATTCCAAATATTTAAATGATATGCAGATGCTTGTAGAGAGAGCAGAAAAATATTGTATCAGGAGATGTAGCAGCCGGTCTTGAATCTTCCTTAGTGAAATACTATTGGATTTACTTAGCTAATTGGTGAATGCAATGTATTGAACCATTTAGCCATTGGTATAAACCAAAACAACAGTAATTACACAAATATATTCCCCAAGTCATTCTAGTTCTCATGATTGTATTTATTTTGGCCCTGAAACACCCTTAAGTTTCATGAGTGTTTTTAGAGAATTTTAGTCTTAAACAATTCTCATCGAAGCAACACCATTTCACACTTATGTAGATGACCTATTAAGAGTATTCTGTATTACTCCACTTAACTTAATCAAGATATAGGAATCATTAAAATCATATCTTAAGCTTTTAACATTATGCAAAAAGCACTTTTAATATCATAAGAATAACTCGGAATAATTTCTTAAGTGTTTCATTAAATATTCATAACTTAGTTGTCCCATTGAACTAAGATCTTGGAATCTTCAGTCAATAAAGTAGGGTAACCATAACAAATACTCTTACATAGTAAGCTTTAATCCCATTTTTTTTAGTAGGCAACATATTTGATCTCTCGGTAAGCCTCTCATAAGCAGATCCACAATGTTATCCTAAGATTTTACATAATCTATGGAGATAATACCATTTGAGATCAGTTCATTAATAGTATTATGTCTACGACATATATGTTTAGACTTACCATTATATATTCTGTTTTGTACCATTCCAATTGTCGATTGATTATCATAATGTATACTTATTGCAATATCATTTGGCAACTAATCTAGCCTTATATTTATCAATAAACCCATCTAGTTATAATTTCTTCTTGAAAATGCATTTACACCTTAAAGGTTTATTTCCGAGTGGTAAATCAACCAACTTGCAATTATGATTTTACATTATAGAATCTATCTCACTATCGATAACTTCTTTCCAATGCGGGGCTTCCAGTCTAGACATTGCTACCATGTAGGTTAGAAAATAAAGACCAAACGAAGTGCATGTTCTAGCCCTTTTACTACGCCTTGATTCTTCATCATTTGAAGTATCATTTGTAATTCCATAAGTTCTTTTATTCGAACTTACATTTTTCTTGTTTTTGCATAGAAATATATCTTCGAAAAATAGTGCAGTTCTCGATTTTACTATGGTCTCTTCATGTACGTCTTGAACATTTGATTTAGGAACAAGAAAACAATATGCATTACTATTATTGGCGTATCCAGTAAATATACAATCAATCGTTTTAGAACCAATTTTCACTTGTTTCAGCTTTGGTACTTCAACCTTATCCAAACACCCGTACACTTTCAAGTGTTTATAAAAATGAGGATAACATTTTCATAATTCATATGGATTTTCATCAATTTTCTTTAAGAGTATTTTATTTAGAATGCTATTCATAGAAAGTATAGCTTCCCTGCACAAGTTTTAGGGTAGGCTTGAACTTATCAACATTGTATTCATAATTTCCTTAAGAGTTCAGTTTTTGTATTCAACAACATCATTCGATTGAGGTGAGTAAGATGTCATTGTTTGATGAATGATTCTATGTATGGGAAAAATTCTTCAAACGGTGCTCCATATTCTCCTCATCTATCACTACGAATATTCTTTATTCGTTTTTTAACTTGATTCTCAACTTCTGTCTTATAATGTTGAAAAACATTTAAGGCTTCGTTTTTACATCTTAGCAAATACACACAACAATACTTTGTATAATTATCAATAAAACTATTAAAGTATTTCTTTCCAACTTTAGTTTGAACAAATTTCAAATCACAAATTTCGCTATGAATTAATTCTAAAGGTGTTGTATTCCTTTGAATCGAACGAAAATGTGTTTTGACCAATTTTGCCNATAAAACTATTAAAGTATTTCTTTCCAACTTTAGTTTGAACAAATTTCAAATCACAAATTTCGCTATGAATTAATTCTAAAGGTGTTGTATTCCTTTGAATCGAACGAAAATGTGTTTTGACCAATTTTGCCTGAACACAAATCTCACATATATGATTATGATCAAATTTAAGTATCATAATTAAATTTTGATTAATAAGTTTAGGCACAGATTTGTAATTTGTATGACCTAATCGATTATGCTATAAATAAGACAATTTAAACATATAAGTGGAATTCAAACTTTTATTCATAATGCTTTGTTTTGATCTAATCGTAAGAACGTTCATTTTTAGCATTCCATCACATAAGTATCATTTACCTACATATATCTCATTTTTAGTGAATACAAATTTATCGAATACAAATATAAGTTTAAAGTCATT
>CAIGRN010122022.1:0-12180 GCA_903798345.1 Fraxinus anomala | reverse complement strand
TTAAGTACCAAAATTAACAATCATAACTTTATTTTAACAACTAATTTGAAAATAGAGAATTTTCTAATTAAATTAATGATTGAAGTATTGCTAAATTAAACAATCTACGTTGTGTGTTAAACATTTTGACTTTTAACTTTAATTCAATGAATAAAAGTGTTAGGGCTCACAATTTCACTTAATTTACCCCCTCATATCTCGCTTCTCAAGTTCAATTCCGAAGTTTGTATTCGTTGAATTCACTAATTTAATTAATTTACCTCTTTTGAGTTTAAATCAATCAAATCTAGCTAATTAACTCACTATATCTCCATGTGAATCTGAATAAGCCTTACTTATTCGCATTAAATCACCTAGGAATTCAATTAAAGACCGCAGAACTAGTAAAGGTGTATTTCTACCTTTTACCAAATTTTCAGATTTTATTATGTGGTCTAGATTAACAACTCACATCTCGGTATGTTAAATCCACAAATTAGAAATATTGGCCAAATATTCCCTTGCACTAATAGAAGAATCAAAAGCAGTACTTTCATAAATTAAAAACGCAAAACTTGAGACTTGAATTTAAAGTTAAAAATTATGTTACATTGTTCGTCCCCACCAAAAGTTTAGCTATTCACCGTAGAAGAAGAAAACAGTTTAAAGAAGTAAATTCATTATCTGATTTTAAAGGAAAATAGGACAACGATGAATATCTTGCATCCAAGAATTTGCCTTCTTTTATCATGTCTCAATTCTACATTTTTCTCCTCCAAACGTGCTCAATGATATGGTATGAAAAATTCCATTTTCTTGACCTAATTTTGTCCTTTATATAGTCCTTAATTGCCTAGAAATTCGTGCCAAGAAGAATACTGAAAGTGCCCCTATTTACTAGTCCAAAAAATAAAATAAAATTTCTGGTCTTGAGGGCAGTTTGGGCATGGGAAAGAGGCCTTAGTGGCCACCCATTTAGCTTTGGCTGCCATAAACCGTGCATAATTTTTTATCTCCACAACTTCAAATTGTGATCCGTTTTTTGTTGAATTCCAAATTTAATTATTTTTCGAATAGTATATCATTTGTCCTGTGGAGATCTGTTTACCAAAAATTGTGCACTAATCTCCTTGCATGCTCTACATGTAGGTTCCTTATTCTGCATCTTTTGGACCTTTTATGCTCCGAATCACATTCTTTTGCACCGTTCATCTTCAAATTTGAGTTTGAATTATAGACAAAATATTTACACTAATATGTGTGGAATATGTGCAAACAATCAATAGTAAGCATATTTAAGAGCCTAGATAAGCGTGTAAAACACACTTACCAATGTTTTTTATGAATTATGGGTTAATAGTTCGAGGCTAACAAATATGCACTCTTGATTCTCTAGATCAAGTCTGTTCAAGAACTGAGTGGACAAATATGCCAAATTTGTGGGGACGAAGTGGACATAACTATAGATGGGGAGTCCTTTGTTGCATGCAACGAATGTGGTTTCCCGGTTTGCAGGACTTGCTATGAGTATGAGAGAAGAGAGGGATATCAGGCTTGTCCTCAGTGCAAAACCTGATACAAGTGCATCAAAGGCAAGTTTTTTTTTAATATTATGTTTCATTCTAATGGTTGGTGTAAGCTAACTGCACGAGGTGAATAAGCAGCTGATAGATGTATGTGAACTGCAGGTAGTCCTAGAGTCGAGGGTGATGAGGAAGAGGAAGAGGATGACATTGATGATTTGGAACATGAGTTTGATTATGAGGATATTGAGGCTTTGGGCCTTACACAAAGTGCAGGGGTGATTCCCGTTGTACGTGGTTGTCATGTTGGTTCATCTGGATCAGCCCCAGGCTCAAGACATGATTTGTATTCCCAGGGTCTTGAAATCCCTCTGTTGACATATGGTGAAGAGGTAATCAAGAGGGTTCTCTCTCTGCCCCTCCCCCTCTAAATAAACTCGTTAAGCAACCTAGATTCTTCTAACTACTTTCAGGACAATCAGATTTCTTCTGATCAACATGTTATCATAGTACCACCATTTGCCAGTCATGGCGATGGGAAGCATCCAGCTCCTTCTGGGACTTCAGCGCCTTGTAAGTTATTTTGCTCCGTATAGCTTTCCTCATCCTAGATTAATTTTAACTTTGCATGCAAGGGAGATGAAATGTGTACTTTTGATGTCCTAGTACAATCAAGGCCTCTGGTTCCCGACAAAGATATTGCTCAATATGGATATGGAAGTGTTGCATGGAAGGATCGAATGGAGGAGTGGAAGAAGAGGCAAAGTGGAAAACTTCAGGTGGTCAAGCATCAAGGAGATAATGCTGGTAAAGACTTGGATGGGAATGAATTGGTCGCAGACTTGCCTATGTAAGTGATTCTTGCATTCTCTGTTCAATTGCTTTATTATTGTTTACAATTTGAGGCATGATGCGCTTTGTTGCTCTCACTTCTGTTTTGTTTTCATATGGAAATCCCACTATAAAATTCTTAATTCTGAGACTGGAAATCAAGATCTGCAAGATGGATTATCTTGTTGCATTATCATTTATAGTATCTTGAAATGAATTGTATGCCATTCCTGTTTTAGCGATCATTATTTTTTACCAATTAGAATTCATTTATTAACTTGAAATCTCTCAACAGGATGGATGAAGGAAGACAGCCGCTGTCGAGGAAATTGCCCATTGCTTCGAGCAAGATAAGCCCATACAGATTGATAATTATCCTCCGCCTTGTGGTTCTTGGCTTCTTTTTCCACTATAGGGTTCTCCATCCAGTTCATGACGCATTTGGCTTGTGGCTGACATCAGTTATTTGTGAAATATGGTTTGCTGTTTCGTGGATACTCGATCAGTTTCCAAAATGGTATCCAATTGAGCAAGAAACTTACCTTGATCGGTTATCGCTTAGGTACATAAGCATTATAAACACAAAACTCAATTTTTCTAATTTCTCAAATGTGTGAATGGTGATGAGCATATTTGGCTAAGCTTAGAAGCAAGTCAAGCAAACCTGTGGTAGATTTTTGTTTCAGAACAAGTTTTGATTAGTTACTTCTTTCCTACTTAAGTAAAAATTTACTGTAACACAAGGGACAAATTTAAAAACAGTTAACTTGCTTATTTCTAATTTTAACTAGAGTCTAAACGTACTTATTTACTTATATATGTCTTACGCTTAGCAAAACATGTTCTCTATGAACTCAAACCGGCAGAACTAGGAGCTAAGTTTAAATAGTTTACTTACAAGTGAATAGTCTTAAACTAAGTAAAGAAAATAAGTTACTTATCCTAGAAGGAAGGTGAGAGTTATTTTCAAATTAATAATCTTTTTTACTTAGAAAAAATAATTTACCTAAACATTTTTTTGAACAAAAATTTACTTAGAAGTAACTTTGAATTATTCTTAAGCTTTGTCAAACATCCTCAAGGATGTGAAATATGATTGATTTGTCTTGGTTCTTTGATGACACCATTGCTTTTCCTTTTTAGGTACGAGAAAGAAGGAAGGGCATCGGAGTTAGCTGACATGGACGTCTTTGTCAGCACAGTTGATCCCATGAAAGAACCTCCATTGATTACTGCAAACACGGTTCTTTCCATCCTTGCAGTGGATTATCCGGTTGAAAAAGTTGCATGCTATGTGTCAGATGATGGTGCAGCCATGCTTACTTTTGAAGCACTTTCGGAGACATCTGAGTTTGCTCGGAAATGGGTTCCCTTCTGCAAGAAGTTCAATATTGAACCACGGGCACCAGAATGGTATTTTTCTGAGAAGATGGACTATCTGAAAAACAAAATCCATCCAGCATTTGTGAGGGAAAGGCGTGCAATGAAGGTCTGCCACTTGTATATTTCTCCTGTTTTATGAATGAAATACACATACGCACACAATGAAAGAAAAATACATACATAGCTTTCTGTGTGTGTGTGAGAGATTATATGAGCATATTTGGCTAAGCTTAAGTTACTTCAAGTAAATAAGTAAATTTTAAAATAAATAAGTCGAAGTTGGAAATAAGCAACTTATTGTGTAAGATTAGAGTTAATTTCAAATTAAGGAACATTTCTTTATTTGAATGTAAGTAAAAGTAAGTTACCAAACATGTTTGGAAACAAAAAGCTACTTTTCTCAAACTGCCAGACGTGTTCTATATGAACTTAATACTCCCTAATCAACTGGGGTTGAATACCCAATTTTTCATGGTGTTATTTGTTTGCTCTGATACAGAGAGAATATGAAGAGTTCAAAGTTAGGATCAATCGTCTAGTGGCAACAGCACAAAAGGTTCCTGAGGAAGGTTGGACGATGCAGGACGGAACACCTTGGCCGGGAAACAATGTTCGTGACCATCCTGGAATGATCCAGGTGAGAAATGCCGTTCTCATGAATAATGCCTCTGCCATTATTGGACATATTTTTTCAATATCCAATTTTAGGGCATCTATAAAGATTTTCCATATCAG
Source organism: Fraxinus anomala (assembly GCA_903798345.1). NCBI lineage: Eukaryota > Viridiplantae > Streptophyta > Magnoliopsida > Lamiales > Oleaceae > Fraxinus > Fraxinus anomala. The sequence continues at coordinate 7,729 of CAIGRN010122022.1, read as the reverse complement.
GAGTTGAGTAGGATTGTTTTGAATGTTTTAATACTGAGATTCTAGAAACAATTTCAGAATCGTGTATCCTACAAGTGCATGCTTGATCACATTATTGGATAGGATTGGACTAGATTATGCTTATTTTTCTTCATTAATGCCATCTAGTACTATCCTATCATCCCCATCTAATGTGCCTCAAGAGAAAGAAAAATAAATATATATAATATATCAAAGTTACAAAGCTGTTCGTAATACTATCTATGATGTTAGGCTTGAAAATGAACAAGAATATTATTGTGTAGAGTTAAACAATTTCAAAGGACTCGATAAAAGTAGGGTCTATTTAAGGATTTGGATCAATGTTTTTCATTTAGAACATAGGATTGTAGGTTTGTAAGGTTCAAATCGGATTTTGACTACGATTATATGTATTACAAAAATCCAATAACTTGGCTGTTGCTGTTTTCTTTCATTTTTTTCATTTTAAATATTTTTCCATGTGAATACAATGACTTATTATGTCCAATAGCAAGTATGAACAGCAGCTGTGGTATAGATAATTTTGGTTTTATGTTTAATTTGTTCATTTTATGGTTGTATTTGTTTAAATTTTCATACATGGTACAGGTGTTCCTTGGTCATGATGGTGTTCATGATGTTAAAGGAAATGAATTGCCTCGTCTGGTTTATGTTTCCCGTGAAAAAAGACCTGGTTTTGATCACCACAAAAAGGCTGGAGCCATGAATGCACTGGTAAAACTGAGTACCAGAATTCTTTCTAAATCTCCCACCCCACGAAAAAAACACATACACAAAAACATCAGCAAATCCAGAAAAAATCAATGAAATCCTAGGTTTCTTTGCTGTGAACTTTTAGGTGCGGGTTTCGGCCGTTCTATCAAATGCTCCTTTCCTTCTGAATGTTGACTGTGATCACTACATAAATAACAGCAAGGCACTGAGGGAAGCTATGTGTTTTATGATGGATCCCACTTCAGGAAAAAAAGTCTGCTACGTGCAATTTCCTCAAAGATTTGACGGGATTGATCGTCATGATAGATACTCAAATCGAAATGTTGTGTTCTTTGATGTATGTATATTTCTCTTGTTGCATTGGCTAGAGCTTTTCTAACTGTCATGCAGAAGCTTACTTTAGCTATTTTTAACAGATTAATATGAAGGGTTTGGATGGTTTACAAGGACCAATCTATGTTGGAACGGGGTGCATCTTTAGACGGCAAGCTCTTTATGGATATGATGCTCCTGTCAAGAAGAAGCCGCCTAGCAAGACCTGTAACTGCTGGCCAAAGTGGTGCTGTTCGTGTTGTGGGTCTAGAAAGAACAAGAAAGGAAAAACAAAGAAAGATAAGAAGAAAAAACTAAAGCACAGAGAAGCATCGAAGCAGATACATGCACTCGAAACCACTGAAGAAGAAATTGAAGGTAAAATATTTCTTTTAGTAAAACTAAATATATAAATAATAAAATTAGAAGAAAACAACGGCCAGATAGATCTACAGAACTAAAAGTATATAACCTTTCCCCTGCAGAGACGAACTCTGAAAACCGATCTCGTGTCCCCAAAGAAAAACTCGAGAAGAGGTTTGGCCAATCACCTGCATTCGTGGCATCAGCTCTACAAGAAAATGGCGGTGTTCCTAAGGACGCTAGCTCCACAGCATTTCTGAAAGAGGCCATTCATATCATCAGCTGTGGTTATGAAGATAAGAGTGAATGGGGGAAAGGAGGTAAGTTGTTTGGCACATGTTTGGTACACAATGCTAAAGATGCAGAGGATTGGATATTATTATAAACGAGATTTTATCTTCTTTTTCATTCTTAATATTGTTCAATACTATCCAATCTTCTGACCAAGCAAGCCACGGAGTGTTTAAATTCTCAGCACCATAATATATCTGTTTCCTTGTGACCTTCTGAGTATCAAATGCTGGATCAGGTTGGATGGATATATGGCTCTGTTACAGAAGATATCTTGACAGGATTCAAGATGCATTGCCATGGCTGGCGGTCAGTGTACTGCATCCCTAAAAGTCCGGCATTCGAAGGTTCAGCTCCCATCAACCTCTCAGATCGGCTTCACCAGGTTCTTAGATGGGCTCTTAGATCGGTCGAGATATTTTTTAGCAAACACTGTCCCATCTGGTACGGATATGGAGGTGGATTGAAGTCGTTGGAAAGGTTTTCCTATATAAATTCAGTCGTATATCCGTGGACTTCTATTCCTTTGATTGTATACTGTACATTGCCAGCCATCTGTCTTCTTACAGGGAAATTTATTGTGCCCGAGGTACTCATTGCATCTTTGTACGATTATAGGAAATATGTGCAGATACTCACATTGAGATTAGCTACGTTTTGTAAAATTATACATATACGTACATGACTTCCCTAACTTATAATCCAATTTGCAGATAAGTAATTATGCCAGTATAATATTCATTGCCCTATTCATCTCCATTGCTGCAACGGGTATCCTTGAGATGCAATGGGGTGGTGTTGGAATCGATGACTGGTGGAGAAACGAACAGTTTTGGGTTATTGGAGGAGTTTCCTCGCATCTTTTTGCTCTCTTCCAAGGATTACTCAAGGTTTTGGCTGGTGTCAACACAAATTTCACAGTCACCTCAAAGGGAGGAGACAATGGAGCATTTTCCGAGCTCTATATTTTCAAATGGACATCGTTGTTGATTCCACCTACAACATTGTTGATCATAAATATTGTCGGGGTTGTGGTGGGAGTTGCAGATGCCATCAATAATGGCTATGATTCTTGGGGTCCATTGTTCGGTAAACTTTTCTTTGCCTTGTGGGTTATTCTTCACCTCTATCCTTTCCTCAAGGGATTGATCGGGAAACAAGAGAAAATTCCCACAGTAATTATAATCTGGTCGATTCTGCTGGCTTCAATAATGACCTTGTTGTGGGTACGAATCAACCCGTTTGTTTCACGAGATGGACCAATACTGGAAATCTGTGGACTTGTGACGACTGAGATACATTTTGGGTAGCTTACGGACAGTTTTGCACGACTGGATATACAGAAGGTTGTTAACTGATTAGTATAGTTGAGATATGTATAGATATGAAGAGGTGGAAACTTAACTCATTCATAATTTTTTAAATGGCTTGATCGATTATTTGATAAATACGCGTGTGGTATCTTGTATCATTATTCCCCATTAAGAGGGTTCAATGCAATTGGCAAAAACTACGTAACTGTTCAGTATTTTTCTTCTGCTTGTGAATGCGGATATGATTTTCAAGTTTCCAAGAACTGGAGATTTGATAGTTATGCTACAAAGTCCCATAGCCAAGGCTATACACCAGCCATGAGACTGTAGATTGTGGTTATCAGGAATGTTAAATGGACCGAGATGGGCAATGGTCGAGCCGAGCTACTCATCTTGGCCCATCGACGAGTCATCTTGCTCAACTGTAGTGTGACTTGGTTTGTCACACGAGGTTGCCTCTTGGTGTGATGAGCTACTCGTGGCTCGTCAATAGTTCCTTTTGTAGTAAAACGAAAATGATACTAGATTAATCATATACCAAATTGTTGGAGAAAATAAAAGTTATATCTAGTAGCCACAATATGAAGTAATTAATCAAAAGAATAAAATAATTTGTAGAAAATGGAGATTTTATTATAATGTGGAGAAATAATACATAGATTTATGTTTACAATGTTTCTAACTTTTATTAAATCATAATGAAGAGTCAACTATAAATAAGGAATAAATAAGAAACGTCCAAACTCTAACAGTAGAGTTGTAAATGAAGTAAAATACAAAAACAAATTCGAAAACAGAATAGAAAAAAAAAAAAGGCATTATGGTGGCCTCGGCGCAGGGGGTCGGCATTAGGGCCCTGGTTCCCTGTGTTCAATATTACATCGTCGGCGCATAGGCGTCCCGTCTCTGTCCCAAATACCTTTCAAAGATGTTTTTCTTTATTCTAAAATATTTTTCAAGTCCAACACAAATTTCAATTTCCAAATGGGGGCTTCCAAGTAGAATTTCAACTAGAATTCGCCAAATAAACTTGAATAGGATTTCACAATAGCATTCCAAATAGAATTATTCTTAATGTATATTTTAATTAGAACTCACAATTAACTTCTACAACGAATTCGGGTCACACCTAATTTCTAAAATCTCTATCTTGACACGAATTCCACTGTAATGAACAAAATTTCAAAAGAAAGATTCTCCATCTGGAGACAAATTCCACTGTAAGGAATAAATTTGAATTCTTCAACGAAAGATACAAACGAACTTCTCCATAAAAATTTTCTATTGAAAATATTCTTCACTTCTGGTATCCAAACTAAGGGCAAAAGTGGTCTAATGACCACCAAACAAGGCTTAAACTAATAGAATCACAATCGAATGCATCAAAAGAAGAATTTTGGCTAGAACCAACACCTTTAACCACATTCAAACCATCTACTAAATCAGCAGAATCGTACATATGTGAAGTCTTGTGGCAAAAATGGGTCTTTTATTATCAATTGAATACAATGACACCATCGATAATGGTGGCAAGACGAATTTACCCATAACTTTTAAATTCAATTGAGATGTATCCTTAAAAAAGACCTTAAATTAGACTCCAACAACACATAATCTAAATCTAAATTCACCCCGAGTTCTCAAAATATGTTGATTGCTCAAACATTTTATGTAACACTACAAGATATATAAATGAGATTTTCTATGTCCGTTTAACAAAACACAGAAGAGTTCAAGCATTTGAAATATTGAAAATAGAGGTATCTCAATAAGTTATGTCATTATTATAAAAGAAATGAAATCGAAAAAGATAAAATTGTCGACAACACTTTTGTACATGACGTTTCGCTTCATATTATGAATAGCGAAGAATCGAAATAAATTCGTCGAAGCGAATTAATGATTGATCATTAAAAGGACACAATCCTAGTAAATTTGATTTACTAGAGAAACTTGAAGTTTCTAGACCTACAATCCTAAAGGTTGATAAAATGTTATATGAATATGATCATGCTTGAAGGCTATAACAAAACAGTATGAAACATACTTCCACAAAAGATAGTTCAATATTTTGTATGAAAACAATGCATCTTGTATTGCACAACTCAAATGAGACTATATCAAAGGTGATAGAACGAAAATATTTCTCCAAAATTCTTTCAAACACACTAGTTTCACAATAATGTCGACATCAATATTCAACAAATCCATTCAAGTGACCATGTGCCTGATTTATTCACGAGCACTGCAAATATCCACATTCAAAAAATTGGTTCACGAGATTGGAATGCATCGACTCAAAGATCTTCTGTGGTCAATGTTAGGAGAGTAGTTGTACTATTTTTCCTCGATTAAATTTTATCCCACTGAGTTTTCTTAGCAAAGTTTTATTGAGGTAACATTTATTTTTAATACTCCATAATAACTGTACACTTTCTTTCATTTGACATTTTTATCAAACAAGGTTTTAATGAGATTCGTAATGTATCATTCAAAAGGAAGTGTTGTAGATTATATGTTTATTAGTGAATGACTATTATTTATGAAAAAAATTCAATTGGCTTTTTAATGTTTTGTTTAGAAATTTATATTGCCAATGCTGTGAATGAGAATTAATTCGATCAATTTCATCATTGAAAGATGCTTTTTAAATTATTTTTCTTTAATGGAATCAAATTTAATTTCAACATGTGGGATTTTATTTTTTTATTGGCCAAATTTAATTGAAAGATAAGTTGATTAGGGAAGAAGATAAAGTTTTAAAGGTTTAGGTTGAAAGATGAAGTTTTGAGAGTGGGCGAGCCGCGAGATGGAGTGGGGTGGGGTGGGGTGGAGGTGGGATTATGGAAGAAGATAAAGTTTTAAAGGTTTGGAATTGTGGTTGGCACACAAAGAAATTGGGTATAATCCACAATTAAGTTTGCAATTATTTTCCGTTGTGGAGGAACACAAAAGTCGTCGACGGAAAAGCTATGGCGCGGCGGTTGAGGGAAAAGAAAGAAAAAATTAACTTTATGATTATGATGGAACAATAAATTATTTTATGTGATAAATATATTATTTATATAATTTTACTTAAAACTATGTAAGTAAATAAAAAGGAAGCTTAAAATTGTGGTGTAACTAACATTACTTTTAATATTTATAAATTCATTTTGAAATGATTATAATCTATTCTAGTAATGTTTTCTTATTTTTTTTATTTGAAAGGGGCGAATTTTATTTCGTCTATGAATTCATTACAACAATATTAAGGCATATGTAAACAAAATCTAAATGGTCTTTTCTTCTATCATATTCAGATTTTGTAACTAACAAATTTCAACCATGACAAGAAAAGAAAAAGGCGATTATTGAAAAGATTTATTATATGGTAATTAAGGAAAACATGTTGCTCGTTACAGTTTCAGACATTTTTCCCCTCAAGATAATAGATTTTCCTGAAGGTAGTTTAGTAGAAAGTTCTGATGTCGCTAATTTTCTGGAGTAATTTGGATCTGCTGAGTGCTGAGAACATAAGATCACAGGTCCTCACTCTATGTAAAGACTCATTTTTTAATCTTGCAGTTTTATCTTTGTAAAGGCTCACCCTTTGGTTCTGATTCTGTAATTCAGCTCCCGCTTATCTTGAGTAGATATGAAGCTGAAGTTTGAACATTCTGTTTTGGCGTACCAAGTTTTTCTGTTAACTTGGTTCACTTCGATACAAGAAATGTTATTTTTCATGACAAGATTATTTACTAACATTGAAATAACGAGATTCGACCCAAACTACACGCAGAGGGAGGGTGAATAGGTATGCGGAATTAAAACTTAATAATTAATTAGCGACAAGTTACTATTAATTATCTCTAGATGGTTAATCAAACGGTCCAATTTTTTTTATGTTGAAATACCACAGTTATATGAAAGTAAAAAACAAGCACAAAGAATGATCACGGAGAAACCCCAATTGGGTAAAAACTCCGGGCACCAATCAACTATAAACGAATTAGAACTTATAGTCCGCTAAACTCGACTACCACTAGTATTTTCTGACCTCGTAACTGCAATTTCCACAGCTCTCCTAGATTTCGTGCTCCTACAACAACTCCCAGCTGCGGTTTTCAAAGCCCTCCTAGATTGCGCGCTCGTGCACCAACTCTCGACTTTATGAATACGGTTATCTCCTGTGGATCAACGAAGAACTCCGCGTCCTCCAATAACTGGAACTCCAGCCACCTTCCCTTTATTAACAAATGGGCCGAATAAAAAGTCTTAAAAACACGAATTAAGATTCTTCGAATAACCCTGTCGCTCGAGCGAAAGTTGGGCGATGAGCGAAGTCCTGGCGACATGCTAGCGACAATGTTTCTGTTTCTACCGCTCAAGCTAAGTCATGGCGACAGTCTAGCGAAATTACGGCGCCGTTTTTCCTTCTTTTCCATTCTCGAACCCTAGACCTAATACAACTCAATTTCTAACAATTGCAACTTACTCCTTGACTTTTACAACGTATTAAATATGGTCCATTTTGTTCATAAACTTGCCAATTATATCAAAAACTTAACAAGCTCCCCCTTTGACATTCTGTGACAAAACTACACACCTACTACCATCAAATCAACTGTCTTGACTTAACTGTGATTTTTCTTTGTAAACATGTTTCCTGAAATAAACAACTCAATACTAGTGTAAAAGCACGTGAAACAGTAATATGAATAAACATAATTCAA
>CAIGRN010122018.1:0-27219 GCA_903798345.1 Fraxinus anomala | reverse complement strand
ATTTATTTGAACAAGTTTTTGGCGCCGTTGCCGGGGAGTAACGGATTTAATTGTGGTTTTTAGATATTTTAATTCGTGTTCAACTGTTACTACTGATTCTTTTTAAAGCCACTACTTCTCTTTGATCTTGATCATTATCAGGTTGCATTGGTACATGCAAAATCCTGACGAGCCGAATCTCTTCCCGCTGAATCACGAGATTGAAAGAACATTCAGAATTCGCAGAAGAGCACAACGTCAAGAAAGGAGAATGATCAATAATCTGAATCAACAACCAAATCTGGTTGAGCTTCCGGGACAAGCACCGCAGGCACCGCAGCCAAACCAACCAAGAGCCAATCAGAATGATCCTCCTGTATGTGTTTGTCGGGGAGTAACGGATTTAATTGTGGTTTTTAGATATTTTAATTCGTGTTCAACTGTTACTACTGATTCTTTTTAAAGCCACTAATTCTCTTTGATCTTGATCACTATCAGGTTGCATTGGTACATGCAAAATCCTGACGAGCCGAATCTCTTCCCGCTGAATCACGAGATTGAAAGAACATTCAGAATTCGCAGAAGAGCACAACGTCAAGAAAGGAGAATGGCCAATAATCTGAATCAACAACCAAATCTGGTTGAGCTTCCGGGACAAGCACCGCAGGCACCGCAGCCAAACCAACCAAGAGCCAATCAGAATGATCCTCCTGTATGTGTTGGTGACTATGTAAACCCACTTCCTGCACAAGTGCAACCTGCAGTGGTCTATCCACCCTTCGGGCAACCGAATTTTCATCTCAGACCGGATGTGATAAATCTCTTTCAAAATCACCAAGATATCAGATTCTATGGGAAATTCACGGAGAATCCTCATGAGCATATCTCAGCGTTTCTCATGCTATGTGATGTTATCAGTCATGAGGGGATGTCAACAGACGCATTTCGAATGCGACTATTTCCTCACACCTTGAAGGATGTTGCAAGACAGTGGTTCTTCCAATTACCTCCAGGGAGTGTACAGTCTTGGAATGACATGGTCCAGAAATTCACAGTGAAGTTCTTTCCACCATCTCGAGTTCATCAAATCAGAATTGAGATCCAGGCCTTTAAGCAGAAAGATTTGGAAAGTTATTCTGAAGCATGGGAGAGATTCAAAAGTATGTTTAGAAAATGTCCTAGCTTGGACATGACAAAAGATGCTAAACAGTTTATTTTCTATAACGGGCTACACCAAGAATTCAGAAATATGATAGATGCTTCTTCAGGTGGATCAATCATGAAACTAGATGTTGACGATGCATATGACTTGTATGAAAAGATAGCAGAGAATCAGTCAATGTGGCCAACTGAAAGGGAAGCACCGAGGAAAACTGCTGGGGTACATAAGGTGGATGCATTAACTGCAATAGCTACACAGATGGAAGTTCTCACAATGAAGATGGACAACCTCTCTCAGTCAGTCAACGTGGTACACCATTCACCACCGGTTTGTGAAGGTTGTGGAGCTGATCATGCCACTACACAATGCCCTTTTGCATCTACACATGTTAATCAGACCGAAGAAGTGAGTTATGCACAAAATTTCCAAAGGCAGCAAAACAACCCCTACTCCAACACTTACAATCCGGGGTGGAGGAATCATCCAAATTTTTCATGGTCTAACAATCAAGGACAGGGGCAAGTAGGAAATACTCAGAATAAACCACCAGGGTTCCAACAGCAGCAACAACAACAAGTGAGGAAACCATCTCTGGAAGATATACTGGCTCAATACATTACCAAGTCTGAGACTAACTTTCAGAATCAACAAGCCTCAATCAAGAACTTGGAGCATCAGGTGGGACAGATTGCAGCAGCTTTATCAAACAGGACTCAAGGGACACTGCCTAGTGATACTGAGACTAACCCTAAGGAGCATGTCAAGGCAATTACTACACGTAGTGGGGTCCAATTACCAGAAATACACGTAAAGCGGCCAGCAACTGTCAACAATGAATCATCCTTGAGGGAAAAACAAGTGGACAATTCAGATACAACCATAGAAGAAGAGCAAGCAGAGACATCAAATAGTCCACAAGTGAAGGCCAAAACTCCTGTCAAGGCATATGTGCCTCCAATTCCATTCCCACAGAGACTGCAGAAGCACAAACTTGACAAGCAGTTTCAGAAATTTTTGGATGTGTTCAAGAAGCTGCATATCAACATACCTTTCGCAGAGGCCTTAGCTCAGATGCCCAGTTACGCCAAGTTTATGAAGGACATCTTATCCAACAAGAGGAAACTGGAAGATCATGAGACTGTCATGCTAAATGAAGAGTGCAGTGCAATACTCCAACACAAACTACCACCAAAGCTAAAGGATCCAGGGAGTTTTACTATCCCTTGTAAAATTGGTAGTTTATATATTGATAAAGCATTGTGTGATTTAGGAGCTAGCATTAATTTAATGCCTTTGTCACTTTTCAGGAAACTGGATTTGGGGGAAGCAAAACCAACCACAGTTACTCTACAGCTAGCAGACAGATCAATCAAGCATCCACGAGGCATATGTGAAGACATTCTGGTAAAGGTTGACAAGTTTATTTACCCAGCAGATTTTGTGATTTTGGATATGGAAGAGGATAGAGACGTCCCTCTCATATTGGGGCGCCCATTTTTGGCTACGGGAAGAGCTCTCATTGATGTACAACAGGGTCAGCTGGTTTTGAGATTAGATGAGGAAGAACTGAAAATCAATGTGTTCAAAGCCTTCAAGTTTCAAGGTGAGCCAGACTCTTGCATGCAAATTGATATGGTAAAGGAGGCAGTAGTAGAGACATTCAACCTGGATTACCCTCAAGACCCTCTTGAGGCTTGTTTAGTGCACCCTCAGAATTTGTTATCAGAAAATGAGGAAGCAGAAGAATGTGCACGGTACTTGGCAGTAGCACCACCACACATCAGGCAACCACGTTTGGAGCTCGGTGAAGGACTTGCAAAATCTGTACCATCTATACAGCAAGCACCCGTTCTTGAGCTCAAACAGTTGCCCACTCATCTCCGCTATGCATACTTGGGGGAGAAGAATTCACTACCAGTCATCGTCTCAAACAATCTCACAGAATCAGAAGAAGATCAGTTGTTGAGAGTACTTCGGGACCACAGGACAGCAATAGGATGGACTATCTCTGATATAAAAGGGATCAGCCCTTCTCTTTGTATGCATAAGATATTGATGGAGGAGGATTACAAAGCTTCTGTTGAACATCAACGTAGATTGAATCCGACCATGCAAGAGGTGGTAAGGAAAGAGGTGCTCAAGCTTCTTGATGCTGGGATGATTTATCCCATATCTGACAGCCATTGGGTTAGTCCTGTACAAGTGGTACCGAAGAAAGGAGGGATCACTGTGGTCCCAAATGAAAACAATGAGCTCATCCCTACACGTACAGTCACGGGTTGGAGAGTTTGCATTGACTATCGCAAACTCAACAACGCCACAAGGAAGGATCACTTTTCCCTTCCATTTATTGATCAGATGTTAGAGTGGCTCGCAGGACACGATTACTATTGCTTTATGGCTAGATATCCGACAAGGTGTGTTATTACCGATCATTGGAACTTCTTCATATGTTGAAGAAAATTCCCTATTGGGTGACATATGAAAAGTGCAAGTTGTATCCAAAATTGAAGTCTCGTCGGATTTGGAGTTGTAGTCAGATATAAGTAGAAACTCTCCATCACTGCTAGGATTTTCTGCAACATTTGCTTCTCCTGAAGTTTTTTATTGTTTGTTTACAATTGACTTTGATTTATTATACAACTTATAATAATCGTTTACCAAGTACCATTTTTTCTTACAATAATTTCAAAATTTGAAATTAGATTTTGACTTGTTCATCGAACGACCACCATGAACAATGAGATAATCTCCTTGATCTCCATATGATACAAGATACTTCATCTTCTCATTTAAATATAAAGTATTGTAGACTTCTTCGATGGTGAGAGTATCACGACTATATAGTATCGTGTCTCTGAAAGACATGTATGAGGCGGACGATGAACACAACAAAATTCAATTTCAAGTCTTCTTCATCATATTCCTCCAATGTCTCTAAATCAGTGACGATTTCTTTAAAAACAGCTAGATTATATTCAAGAGATGTATCTTCTGTCATACGATGAGAATATAGACGTTCTTTCAGATGCAATTTGCTCGTAAGACTCTTCTTCATGTATAATTGCTCCAATTTTAACCATAATACAATGGTTGGCTTATCTTTCAAAACGTCCTGAAGAATAATATTTGAAAGATGAAAATGAATTTGAGATAAAGCATTTCGATCCCTCCATCTTTTTTTCTCCATAGTCCAAGTTGTGGGCATCTTGTCAAGTTCCAACAACGCGTCGTCCAAATCCATCTGAACGAGTACTGCTCGCACTTTACCTACAACAAAGAAAATCTTGTATTATGATCTAATAGCAAAATATCATACTTCATTATTTCCATTATACCTAAAATTTCAACACTAAATACCTAATATTAGTTTGTTGTGAAACGCGAAAGATGATACCAGATAACTTCGATACCACTTTGTTGGAAAAAAAAGAGTTTAAGCCACAATATGAAATAATTAATCACAAGAACACAAGAATAAAATAATTTGTATAATTGAGATTTTATTATAATATAGAGAAAGAACACAAAGATTATGTGCTTACAATGTTTCTAACTTCTTACTAAATCATAATGAAGAGCCAACTATATATAGAGTATAAGTAGGGGACGTCCAAACCCTCATAGTAGAGTTGTAGTTGAAGTAGAATACCAAAAATGGAGTAGAATAGAAAAAATCACGTAGGGGCGAAATAGGTAAGCCAGCAGCGACGCCGACTCTTCTGCCCAGTTTTGCTTGAGCGGCGCTTAGGCACCACAACTCGGTGCCTAGGTACCTCGTCTCCATCCAAAAGCCTTCTCAAGATGTTTTTCTTCATTCCAAAGTCATCTTCAAGTCCAATACAAATTCATACTCCCAATGGACTTTCAAGTAGAATTTCAATTAGAATTCACGAAGTAAACTTGAATGAGATTTCAACAATAGCATTCCTAATGAATTCGGGTCACACACAAATTTGAACACCCTGAATCAATATAAGATGAGGATGAAGCTTAAGTTGAAGACACAAATCGATCTAGCAGAACAACTCAAAAGATATATAAGAATAGTTAATTTCTTCGTGCTCATTCCAAGTTCGAGTACGTCATGTCACCATTTTTGGAAGTTCTTCCTCCCTCAATCCCTTCGACTGAGGAATCAAGTACCTTCGAATCGCAAGGGCTATCTCTTCTACTTCTAAAGGAAGAGTTTTTCGAAACCCGGCATCGAAATAAAAAATCTCGAGCTAATTGATTTTTAACTCTACCTATCAATGAGGAGATTCGATAATGGACTCTCTTCTTTTGTTCTTTAGCAAGGAGCTCTTATTACCTGAGGGAAAGAGCTCATTTGAAAAGCGACGAATCATATAAAATATAGAAAAGTTTTCTTGTTATTCGTTTCTTGTTATTCGTAGAGGGGCCGCGAAAGCACGACACATACTTGAATCCTATGTCTTCTATCGGATGGGTCGTCAGCTTGAAGGCTAAGATTCACTTATTCTATATAGATTCCTTGTTGCAAGGCATGGTGCTCTTCTTCATTGGGATCGGGGTGGGGACTGCCACTTGCGGCAAGGCCTCTTAAGCTCCCAAGATCTATTGTTGGTGCTTCACTTCTTCTTAAGTGCGACCTGCATAGTAGAAAAGGAAGCAATCTAGGAAGGTGATGGTACAAGTGGAATAAAAGCTTTGAGTGGAAGGAAGGTTCTTGTTCAGCAAGCCGGATACAAGTATTAGTATTCACAGGCAAGCTCACTTGCCGCAATAAAGCCCTTCCCTGTTCACGTTCGCCTATCATCTTTTTTTTTCAAATAATGAAAGCAATGGCTATTCTTTTCCATTGAAAATGAGTCAGCTGTCTCCATGAGCCACCTTCTACTAGGCTCCCTTCCTTAGATACCTTTATTGACTCTATCTTTACCGCATAAGAAATAAATGTTGGGGCTTAATGCGCTTGCTCCTCTGTTTGCTCAATCAATTGAATACTTGCTTGAAGCGACCCTTATCTTTGATCTTAAACCCTTGTTTGAACCTCATTTTTTCAAAAAATTATTTTTTCGAAACTCATTTTCAACTATACATTATCAAAAAAATCTCTATTCCAAGAAACTTTCCCAAAAAAATGGGGCTCAAAGAGGGGCTAAGTAATGTGACGTCAGATTAATGAAATGAACTACCCAATCTCTTAATTTGAAACTTTCCCAGAAAGTTGAATTTGACTTAAACATGAATGGTTCATTTAGGAGTTCTCCTTTGTATTGAGCCCAACCTTCTTACAATTTGCAACCTAAAATCAACCACCGCCATAAATTACAATATCGTCTCAAGGACAAAAAAAAAAAGGAAATTTTGCTTTGTTTCTAATTTGGTCTTATGTTGTAATTTCAAAATACTTGATACATTTGTTTGTTGTAGATTATATAACCATGTCATGAGGGTTCGTGGATGTGTTTCATATGGATTTACCACGTTATATCACATGTTTGATATTAATTTATTGTAGTAAATACAATTTTACGAATTCTAAAATTCTAAAAACTGATTCCTACACGTTCATGATCTAATTCTCATGCACTAGCCATATCACGAGTTAATTTTGACGTATTGGTAAACTAGCAGACTAAGAACTTTATATTGTAATTAATTATTTTATTTGGTTAAATAAAAAAAAATCAGTATTTTCCTACTTTCAACATAAGTTCCAGGGAAAAACCATATGTACATAACAATTTTTACAAATGTTTTCTGGTGGGGTTATGTATAACCATGCTTCTGTACATGAAGCATGGTTCTAAGTTCCAACGTGGGATAGAAATAGATAGTCATGATCTATGTAATCCTTTTCCTATGTTTGCTTATTCTAAATTTGTTTTTGTTTATTTGCGAGCTTCACATAAATACAGGAAGTTTATAAGTAGAAATAAGTTCGACTTTACTCAAAAGTGATTGTCAAATAATTTAGGGACATCGATCAGTAGCACAATCGAGTTATTGTTTATTATGTTTTATAGAAATTAAAGTGGATAAGTATTGAAGAAGTCAAAGTCCAATTATATCAATCGCAGTTCGTTCGAACAATTTTATTACTTTTAGTTCCATAGTTTTTACTTAAAACCAACCAAACAAACAATTCAAGCATTTAATTACCTTCCACCAGAGTTAGAAATAAGTGATTTCACACATTTATCATGAAATCAATACTGAACTCATGCACTTCTAGTCGCTGGGTTGAACTTTTACCTTTTTTTTAATCATACTACAGTGGCATAATCTTTGAGGTAATGGTTGACATAATGTCACATGATACTTTATTTAACTTTTTTATCCAATCACATTTTGTCAACTAATATTATATTATTCTATCTGTCAACCACTTTCTACCAAAAAGGTGTAAACAAATATATTTTTTTTCCTCTAGCCACTAAACTCCATTTTCAAGTCTTTTTGTGACTAATAAAAGTGCAATTTCTGGCTGGCCCACATATCTCTAATCACCATCCACCTAAGCTGCTCTCGCACCACTAGCATCAGTCTGCACTATTCCACTCTCATGTTATCTACAGACTGCCACTAATCAATGGTTTCTCTTGGCGCCTTACAATTCTTTCTCCTATCCCTTCATCTTCCAAAAACTGAATTATGCAGCTAGCGGATCCCTTCGTTAAAATGGTTACTCTGCCAGGCGTTCGCTTCACTGCATTTCCTTGTTGTTCTTTTGTGGAGCAGAGAAAAAATCCTCGTCTCTCTTTCTTCTTCACCACCCACTCCAACTTTTCAAGTAATTTTATTAAAGTCCTTTTCTTGCTATACAAAATTGTTACATTGGTGCCTCTGTATTGTAGCATAGAGTTTCTCTTTAGATGTTACTTTAGAATTGGTTTGATACAGGAATTTCCTAATATTTGTCTGATATTTTTTTAGTAAGTGGGTTGCATTTGCATTTTCTTAGTGCTGTAGTAGACTAGTAGTGATCCTTTTTTTTTTTTTTTTTCAACTTCTGTGGAATATTAACTGGGTCTGAACTGGGATTGATTGAGGTGCCCAATCTCTTTTGTGGGTTTGACAAGATTTGGATTTTTTCGAATTTCTATTCTTATGATGATTCACAGTCCGGGATTTCAAATTGCGAAAAAATCAAGTACGTTTGCTTTTCATAATTAGAATTGAGTTTGAAAACAGAGGAAAGGGTTGGTTTTAAACTTAAACTTTGTTACAATTTGATGACTCCGTCTATATAGTTATTTTGATCAACAAAAGACATGACACTACAATCTACGTATATGCCAACTGAACTGCCCGTCAGTTTTTCCATAAGCCAAACTTACATACCTTAACGGAATGACTAAATTGTAACAAATATTTTGAGTTCATTGATCCAATTGTTCCAAAGTTTGAGCTCAACGATCAATTTGGAACAAAGTGAAGTTTAGTGATTAACATGCAAATTTTTGCTAAAAGTTTAATGATCTCCAGTGTACTTAGAAAAAATATCTAAGTAGTCATCATGTACGGAGTACCTATGAGATTTGCGATATTAAAAAAATTTAATAACTAGAAAACATAATATTCCTGAGAAATGCTGATTGGTAAACAATCCCCTATTCCCTTCCCCGGTGAGATGAATTAAACATATATGACAAATTGTAGCTTGTGTAATACCTTTCTGAATAAGATGTAGCTAAATTTTTTGCTTGTTCATAGGGAAGATTTTTGCTGGAAAATCCTCTTGCGGTTCTCGGTTCCCATCTCCTACTGTCATTGCATCAGAGCAGGTTGAGATTAAACCTTCATGTGTTAGAAAAGTTGTACCACCATGCACACTCGCACCATTTTGCAGTGTCCTATCCTTGATGAAGTCGATAAACTTCTAAATGAGGTCGCTAAACACAACATAGAGTAGGTAGAGGTCATATGTTCTTTCTAGCTGCCAATGTGCATGTCTCAAACATTTGATTAAAAAATAGTTAAGGCGCTTTAAATAAGTAAGTGTGTGCTTTCTACAACATTCTCAGATGAAGTGGTTTCAATAATGATTATATATTGTTGAAGATATAAATATAAATAAAGTAGTTTATCTGCTCTAATAACTTAAGTTTTTGGATTAGGTGATTTAAGACGATATCACAAGAGTTCATGTTTATGAGGTTTGAGTCTCAGTGCTATCCATTTGTGAAATTTAATGTGTCTCACGTCGAGTAAAAAAATGATTAAGCATCCATGTGTGGAGACGTGTTGAAGATATAAATATGAAGATATAAAATTCACTTCTCTGTAACAAGCTTTCACGTGAGATGATTTAACATATACATGATGTCTTTGATCAAAGCTTCTTATAACAAATATTATCTCCATTTTTGTTTCTTTCCATTTTATCAATTTTTGTGGATTAAATGTATTATTGCCAAAAGCTGTTTAATTTTATATTTCCACCTTTTAACCTGCATTGCAAGTTCAATGAAATGCTAACTTGTGACATAGGAACTTAAAAGCAGAAAGAGCAAGAGTTGCAACCTTACCCTGTTATCTCGTACTGGTGTGGGCTGCAATATTACAAGAAAGTTAGCTTCATCAAATAATTCAATGAAGAAAAGCTCAAATTCCTCGGATTTCTTAGTTCTTACTTCTCCATCACATAGTCATTTGAAATTTATGCTGATGTGCGGATTTATAACTCTGCAAAGCACTCGACAAGCAATTGCAGGTTCAGATATTGGTAGCAGACTGCAATCAATTCCATATTTAGGGGATCTCGGGGATATTAGCACAGGTTTCGCTTCAGTTAGGAAATCTCCCTGTAACTTCTACTATTATCATGCATGAAATCTCTGTTGCTCTAGGTGCAATTTTCTTAACCAAACTCTGAAAATATATGGAAACTTCGGTTATTCTGACTCAATAATTCACTCGATTTCCTCTATGATTTTCATAGTGCCATTGCATTATTTTCTTTAGTGAAATATCACTTTCTCTATTTTGTTGTTTTTATATATTTTCTTAAAGTCCGTGGTGGTTGTTTTCTGGAGGTGTTTATATATACTCACTGTAATCTGCATGTCTGAGTTTAGTGTCTATTTCTTTTATCGTTATTATACTTTATTATTCTGAATCTGGAAAGTCTGATGCTTGATTTTTGTATGTGTAGTCCAAAGGTTATCTTGCTTATAAATGACAAAGACACCCTTTCAGTTATTAGAGCTTCTTGTCGTTTTTATAGATAAACGTGGTGTCAATTATGTTTTTCGAAATTACATTCCAATGAAACAGTTCTTGTGCATGTTACCTCCTTCCCCCATTTTTTTCTTTGTTATGTCTCTCTTTTCACCCTTCTTGCGAGAATACTGACTAAAATAATTATTGCAATCCTTATTTTGCAGGCATTATTGCTGATATTTTTTTCTGAACTTGGGGACAAAACCTTCTTTATCGCTGTAAGATACTAGTAACATCCAGTTTGAGGGTTCGTGAAGTTCTCTCATACTTAATGTATTGATTATATACTTGTACAAATGTTAGTCTCTATGCATCTTGGTCATGGAAAAATTCTGCAGGCCTCATTTTAAAATGCAATAATTTGCAGATAAACAAAATTCTATCCGTGTATATGAGACAATGAGAAATTACCTAGTGATATGTCCTCTTACTTGATAAGGATGCAATCTACCCTTTCTTTCTCCACTCAGGTTCTGGCAATAATGAATAAATGATTAAAAAATTACTTTCCTCGAGTCAAAATATTTCCTGCCATGTGTATTCTTTGTTATTATGTCTTTGCTAACCTACTCTCTAGTAAGGTAACAGTTGGATTTTTGTTGTCCTGATCAGGCACTTTTAGCTGCTAGGAACTCAGCCGCTGTCGTCTTTCTTGGGACTTTTGGAGCCCTTGCGTAAGTTATTTTGTGTAGGCTTGGTCACCAGGAAGGTCTTTGTATTTACCCTGTAATATAGTGAGAGCCATCTAAAAGTGAACGTCTCAGAAGTTGATTATCATGAATGAAAATCTTAGATAAACTTTAATTAAATAAATTTGTCCCTCTCTAATAGCTCAAGTCTTCATATGAGGTGGTTCAATGTGGTATTAAAACGAGAACAGCCTGACTTCAGTTTTTGTGCCACTCATTTATGAAAATCGTGAACATATCAGGCCCTGATTAAATTATAAATCTGATTACACACGAGGGGAGTGTTGAAGACAATTTCAATAGATAAATTTGTCTCCCCTCTAAGAGATTAAGCTTCTACATGAAGTGGTTAAACACAAATTCCTTCTGTTGGCAGTATAATGTTGTCATATATTTATAAAATATGGGAACCGAATATTTCTTACCTTTAAAAATTACCTGGAAATGATTATGGAGATTTTAGCCAAGATTAACCAAGTTCCCATGCGGATTGCTAGTCAAGCCTTATAGATTGCTACTTTTATGGTGCAATGCATAACATATAGACCTTTGAAGTTCTACAATCGTGGAGCCTATGTTTCTTGTTTGGACAGACTTGAGGACCATTCAAAAGTCTTGGATATTCTTCGAATATTAAAAATCACCATATTCAATCTTCAAAAACAATCAAACTACTTCTATACCATGATAAATTTCTTATTTATCTTCAGCGTGGACATTAATATTTTGTACATGTCTTGAAATTGCAGTAACGTCTGTTCCTTTGTATTCACAGTTGGCTTCTTGTATCGTGAACAGGGTAATGACTATCATATCTGTTTTTCTTGGACGAACTTTTCACTTTGTTGATGGTATACTCCCGTTCAGGTTAACCATCTCTATATTATATATATTTAAGGAGCTATATCAAGTTGAGTTTATATTATCACATTGGTACCTGATTTTTGTTTTTTGCATTATTATTACCTCAGTAAACCAGTAAAAACTTCAGTAATGTAATTTCTTCTGCTAGGACTATTTGGAATATGACATTCTGGAAGTAAAGGGAACTATATACGATATTGCTAAAACTCCATATCAGATGCTTCAATTTTACACTTTTCTTCACTCCAATTCTGAAATAGAAAAAGGGCTAAAAGGTTAAACTGAATATTCGTGGGACATAAGGTCCATGGAAGTAAAAAACTATAAAATTATGTTCTGCATCCTGTATCCTAAGAGATGCTATATTTTTTGACCTGTTCAGTAATAATTTTTTTTATACCAGCATATCTACACCTGTATGACTTCTGGAATTAAATGAATTATTTACCTTGCTTTTTTTGTCATAATCTTTATGTGAGGCAGCTGTTAATGAATAACTAATTCCCTTTGCTTATGCAAGTGATTACCAGCAGAATCCTTCATTTTTTTTATTTAGCATATTCTTTTGAAATATTTCCTTCACAAGCCTTGATGTAAACGTGCATATCAGACTTCAACTTTTCATGGTTTCTGAATGCAGGTTTGGTGATGCTGATTTGCCCATTGATGATCTTGCTGCAGTTTGTCTTCTGGTAATCCTGGGATTTGAAACCTTTGCTAGAATAGAACAGACCAAAACCCCATGGACCATTTGACATTTGTACATGACCTCGAGAAAAAAAACCTCAATTTTGTTGAATTGACTCACATGCATCGATATGTTGACGGATCACAGGTATATTTTGGTATTTCATCCTTGCTTGAAGCATCCTCCGGCGATGGCCTAAAAGCAGAAGAAGAACAAAAGGAGGTGAATCTTCTGCTAATTAATGATAAGATCTAGTTGAGACTTCAGCCAAAATCAATCCTGATGCTATGTTTTTACGAGTTCGAGCTGTTACGTGAATTAGCAAATTGCGCTCCAAGTTGCACGGTATCCTATGGTTATGATCCAAGTGGAAATTTTACTTTTAATATTTTTTTGCATTTATGCAAAAGCGATTAATTTAATTTTATCACAAATAAAGATTTCCAGTCACATTCCTGCATCTTTATCAGAGTCTCAGTGTTAAATTAGTCCATTATACATATCGAAGTGTGGAATTAAACTTATAAACTTTCTTTCTCCTTTCTTTGGTAAACGAATTATCACTCAGAGTTCCTCCAACTTTTCATGCACTAATAATTTACTGAATTGTTAAATATTCATGAGAATTTGCAGAGGATTCGTCGTGTCTTCACAATGTTTAAGGGTTGAATTTTTGAAAGGCATCGTAGATTGTAATGGAGCATAAAGATGCCACAATTGTTTTGTTTGAGAAGCTCACACTTCTAACTTTAGAAATGTTTGCTTTACATCCCAGGCAGAGCTGGCAGTTTCAGAACTTTCCGGATCTGGTGCGGGTATTTTGGCTGCTGCAAACACAGTCTTCAGCACTTTCCTGCTAGTTTTTGTTGCTGAATGGGGTGATAAATCATTTTTCTCGACGATTGGTGAGTTGAAAACTCTGTTACATAGTATCTAAATTCAGTAACCAGAATATTAAATTTTTAGAATATCTCATAGTTTTGTGCATCAACTAGTTAAGAAGACGAAGTTTGCATGTCAAGAACAAAAATGGATGCTGCTTGTATTTTTACAGTCACAACATCATATATCAGACTCGTTTGCGATGCAATAAATCTTGCTTGCTTGTCATTTCAGAAGAAAAAGTCTTCTAGATTAGAATATTACACTATTAGGAATCGTACAAACTACCATCTAAAAAATAAGAGTTTGAATCATTCTGAGCACGAGGCGTGGAAATCTAGTAGTAATTTTTCTTCCTACATGATACCATTGAACTTTTGAACTATTTTCAAAGTATCCATGTTTTTATGTGGACAGCACATATGCTACTTGTTTTAGACCAAGCAAGTTGCATTCTTTATGGACCAGCATTAATGTGATACGCTCTCTTTCAGCCCTTGCTGCCGCCTCGTCGCCTCTTGGAGTCATTGCGGGGGCATTAGCTGGTCACGGAGCTGCAACATTGGTAAATTCAAGTTTCATAGCCCGCCAATATTTCCATAGGACCTTAATTAATGGCAACTCACAAAAATAATTCTAAGCAGTTCTGCAATAAAACGCGCTTAATACACATCTAGCTCTGGAATCTCTCGTCCTTGGTAGTTTTCCATAAATAGAAATTCTTCATATACGGTCATATATGCATATTTTGCTGATTAATACCAATTTATATCTGCAGCTCGCTGTTCTAGGAGGTTCTTTTCTGGGGACATACTTATCCGAGAAGGTTAGCTTACTGTCTTTATTAATCAATCAACATGGTATACACGTAGATGAAGCAGTATTCACCCTATCAACACAATATTCTGTCAATTGATTGCGGCCTTGCATAATGGCATTTTCCTGATTGCATTTTGCACATTAGTATCCCTCATCTTGGAAATTTTGTCCTCTGAATCATGTGGCTTGGTGGTCATTATTTAACAGTCGAACAGTGGCATGTACCCCAAAAGACAAAAATAAACACTCAAACTTAACATATCCTTAGATGTGAAATGTTTGATTTCAGCTGCTCGTCCCATTTTCATACATAACGACTGCGCTTGAGAATCTATCACACAATTAATTCTCAATTTCTCATTTAAACTGATTATCAAATATTCACTGATATTGATTGCGATGTTTCTACTCATTTTACATGTTCTGATAAAAAGTCAACATTTGTCTCTTGAACAGGTTATTGCTTACATTGGTGGCACTCTCTTTCTCGTCTTTGCTGCAGTTACATTGATCGAGATAATTACTTAGAAATGACCATTTTTTCACCTTCTATGACTTTGGTAGAATCGCATTGGATGAATTCGCCTCTATAAATAGGTTAAGAGAACTACCAATGACAACTTGTGTTCATTATAGAGATTAGAGTTGAGTAGGTTGACGCTCTTCAGAATTTTTTTGTATATTTTAGAAAACTGTTGTTAAATTAATTGAATATATATATTTTATACTATTTATTGTGGTTAAAGAGATAATTAACTTAGCGTCTGTAATAGTATTATATACATATGATTATAATAATTGACAATTTGGACTTTTTGTTGTCTGTAATAGTATTATATACATATGATTATAATAATTGACAATTTGGACTTTTTGTTAAATATAATGGAGATATATAAAGCATTTTCAAGAGATTTTTTATTTATAAAAAGCGACTTATGTCTTATAGAGAGTATCTATAAATTTAGAAAGAATCAAAATTTTTAGGAAAAAATACATTACTATACATGAAGAGTATCATTCCACAATTACTAAACTTGGAGAAAAGTTTCAAAATTCACGTCTTAATTTAGTATAAATATAATAGTAAGATGTATTTTGTAACTTAAATAAGGGTAGTTAGTAATCATTATCTTCATATTAAAATATAGGTTTTATTTCATTTTTTTATAACAAGCTCTCGCACCTCACATATATCCTCTCTCACCTTACATTCATCCCTACCTCTTCACTTTTTCTATCTAAACACGATTCATCATTTCATTACAAAATCTCCAACAATTTATCGTATAAATTGATGATTCTACTTCGTCAACACATTTCCACTAATTAAGTCATAATGTCATCATTGATTTTGAGAGATTCAGTCAATTAGAGTTGTCAGAACATCTTGACTAAACAATCTGTTAAATCTGAATCTCCACGTATCAAAATCAAGTTATTCTTCTTTCATTCCTGTTAATTTTGAGTCACGTAGCTTTGAAGAATTTTTATTTCAATTGCATCAACATCTATCAAGTATATTCAATTTATGTGTTGTTTGAGAACATGTCTGTGTCAGTGATTGTTTTGCGACCAAGACCGTGTTAATTGTAACTGTTTGTGACCATATTTATGTTAACTATGACTATCTGTGGCCAGGCTTGTGTTAGCAGTGACGATTTGTATCTATGCGTGTGTTAATATGTTCATATATTTTTTTAAAAAGAGTGTTTGTGAGCAGGTCGTGAGTTTTTAATAGGAGTATATTTCAAAAAAGTTATCATGATTGTGACCTATTGTATATGTTTCATGTGCTATTTGTGAAAATGTGTTGCGTTTTTTATATCGCAAGTGTACGATATCGTAACAAGCAGTATAATGAAATTTTGAGTTCAGATATCGTTCCCACGAGAACTATACTTCAAGATTTAATCTAATTTTTTTAACTCCTATTTGATAAAAGCAAGTAAAGAATTATGATAGTTGTGATTTTTTTTCTCTAACTATTTTTAACTGCTTGAAAATATCAAAATTTTGCAAACAACGGTTGATTGAAGACTCAAATATGGAATAAATATCAGTACATAATAATTTCATCTATTGATCACCATAATCTTAATTCAAGATTTATAACTTAATGTAGTACTCGATCAAATTCCTTTATTGTATTCAATTTACGTATCTCGAGTTCTCATTGAACCTATTTAACTAATTCAGTTCCATATATTTATGTGAATCAACATTAGTTAAACGAAACACTAGTCGTAAGAATTCATATTATAACCGTAATAATTAGTATAGGTATCTCCACACGCTATACTAATTTACCAAATTTTACTATATGGTCTAAATCTCAAACTCACCTCTCGATTCGTAAGAGACTCACATAATCATCAAGTTATGTAATTTAATGCATTAAACTCATAATAAAACCAACACATTCATAATTATCAAATTAGTGATTAATGATTTCAATGCATTAAACTCATAATAAAACCAACTTATGTATGAATAAATCACAAAAATTTTGAATAGAAGAATAAATAATCACAAGTCGACTACATTGTTTTTCCTAATGTGAAAATTAGTTTCTCATAATGGAAAAATAAATACAAGAAATTGTTTTTGAATATATCATTGAATTCTTTGAATAGAGATGTAGAAAAGAATTTAATATTTTTTTCCTCCTTTCAGCAGCTGTTTTCTGTGTATATATATTCTCTTGCAGTCGTCCCCTGTGTGTGTGTGTGTGTGTGTGTGTTTATTATATATATATATATCAGTAGCTGTTCATTCATTTCTCATCCTTTTCTGTGTGTATGCGTGTACATTAATCTTCCAGCAATCGCCCACTCCTTTCTATGTATAATTCTTCCTAGCAGCCGTCCCTTTCTTATGTATATATATTCTCAGCTACCGTTTTTTACTTCCAAAATCCAATTTCTTGTCTGCCTCCCTGTATATCTATTCTCTCCTCTTTGCGTCCGTATATATATACACACACACACACACACACACACACACAGACTTTTTAATTTTGGGCATAAAATTCAAAGCCATTAATGTTATATTATCTTTCAAGTCCTTAGTCTTTCCAAAGTATGAAATTTGATCTCCAAACTTTGCATTCAACAACCAATTTAGTCCTTTTACTTTGAATTTTGCCATTTTTTCACTATCTTGCATTATTTTCTCCAATTTTTCATCAAACATAAAGTTTTACTTACAAAATAAAATATAACATAAATTAGGTAGAATCTTATCCAAAATACAATAAAGTATTATCATTTAGGGCATCAAATAAGTGTAGAAACTACACTTATCACCATGTCTTTGTTAACAGTGATTATTTGTGACCAGATCTATATTAACAGTTACTGTTTGTGATCGGTATGTATAACTGTTACTGTTTTTGAAATATATGTATTAATTGTTGTTGGTTGTGACTAGATTTATATTAGCTATAATTATATGTGACCGATCTATATTACTGTGATTGTTTGTGATCAGACATGTGTTCATTGTAACTATTTATGACCTATAAGGCGTTGAATGTAACTTCTTGTTTTATGCAATGTTCTAAAATGCGTAATACAAGACAATGCGTTTCGATTGGGCATCAAGTATTACAAGTATATGAGTGGCTATCCGAAACATATGCATAATTATACATTTTTCAAATTTTAATACTATTTTAAATATTCTAAATTAATAAATAAATAAAATGATGCATTCTTTGAACTGTATTCATATTCTTCAAACACAAATGTATTGCATTTTGACGTTTAAGCATGCATTATCGATCAACAAAATGGTAACAGTATTATCACGCGCATATCCCATATGCAGGATTTTTCGAAAATGTATCGAGTATACGTGGGCAATAAGTGGACATATACGAAGTATATGCACGTATTTTAGAACACTGATTTTATGATTGTGACATGTTTTCACAAATACATTATCAATATTCTTTTTTGTACAAAAAGTAACTAAATCCAGTTGATAAAATCTTTCAGTGTGTATATGTTCCCAGCAGCAATCCATTTCTTGTGTATATATATATATATTATCAGCCGCCGTTTTTTACTTCCAAAGTCCAATTTCTTGTCCACTTCCCTGTATATGTATTCTCTCTTCTCTGTGTCCACACACACACACACACACACACACACACACACACACACATATATATATATATATCAAAAAACAACATCCTCCAATTTCTTTTCCCTCCTTACAGCCGCCTTTTTTTACTTCAACCCCAAAAACTCCAATTATCCTCTCTTCTCCCTGTGCATGTATGTATATGATACCATATATATACACATACACACATAGACTTTTTAATTTTGGACATCAAATTCAAAACCATTAATGCTATATTATCTTTCAATTCCTTAGTCTTTCCAAAGTATGAAATTTGATCTCCAAACTTTGCATCCAATAACCAATTTAGTCCCCGTACTTTAAATTTTGCCATTTTTTTCGCTAATTTGTATTTTTTTTCCAATTTTTTATCAAATATAAAGTTTTACCTCCAAAATGCAATATAACATAAATTAGGTAGAATTTTATCCAAAATTTAGGACCTTGAATAAGTGTAAAAACTACACTTATTTTCATGTCTTTGTTAACAGTGATTGTTTGTGACCAGATCTATATTAATCGTTACTGTTTGTGATCGGTATGTATAACTGTTACTGTTTGTGAAATGTCTATATTAATTGTTGTTTGTGACTAGGTTTATGTTAGCTTTGACTATATGTGACCAGATCTATATTAATTGTGATTGTTTGTGATCAGACATGTGTTCACTATAACTATTTGTGACCTATAAGGCATTGAATGTAACTTGTTGTTTTATGCAATGTTCTAAAATGCGTAATACAAGACAATGCGTTTCGATTGAGCATCAAACATTACAAGTATATTAGTGTCTATGCGAAACATATGCATAATTTTACATTTTTTCAAATTTTAATATTATTTTAAATATTCTAAACTAATAAATAAATAAAATGATGCATTCTTTGAACCGTATTCATATTCTTCAAACACAAATATATTGCATTTTGACGTTTAAGCATGCATTGTCGATCAACAAAATGGTAACAGTATTATCATGCGTATATCTCATATGCAGGACTTTTCGAAAATGCATCGAGTATAAGTGGACATATGCGAAGTATATACACGTATTTTAGAACACTAGTTTTATGATTGTGACATGTTTTCACAAATACACTATCAATATTCTTTTCTGTACAAAAAGTAACTAAATCCAGTTGATAAAACCTAAATAATTCTGTCCATGTACACCGATTTCATACATTAAAATCATCGATCGAAAAAAAATCTCAAAAGGTAATAACAATCTTTAAAAAGTAAATTCATCCATAATATTAAAAACGTGAAAGTATTCATCCACGTGTACGTAGTAACCAATATTCATTTACCTAAACATTTATATCTATAATATATTAAATAATACATCAAGTAAGAATTATTTTTTGGACGATTATATCCTTATTATAATTCAATTATTTTAATAATACCTTATTTTTCTTTTTCAACCTGTATTTAATTATTTCAATGATATCATACTTTTCGTTTCTTTATATATATATATATAATTTATTAATCATTTAAACCATATTATCATTAATTATTTTGTCGACTATTTAATTATGATAAATGTATATTTGATACATTCATTAATCTTACTTTTTGTTTTTCAACGTGCAATTAATTTATTTTACCATATTTGACATATTCATTACTTTTTAGTTTTTAATATGTATTTGATTTATTGAATCATTTGAACAATATTATCATGAAATTATTTTGTCAATTATTTAGTTATGATCAATGTACATTTGACATATACAAAAGATGAATATTTTTAGAGTTTTATTTCAATTGATCTATTCCACATAAACATTTTGTATTAATTATTGTTTATTATTCTCACATCTTTAAACATTATTTTCGTAGCACCTATAAAATATTTAAGAATAACGTGCAACGCATGTTCAACTATGACTAGTCTACCTAAATATCATAAATGAAAAATTATTGCCAAATATTTTTCTAAAAATCGCTGAAAATTTCTAAAAAATTGTAGAAAATTATAGGATTTTACAAATATGTGTGTGTAAGTTGGGTAGGGGAGTTTCGATGCTAGGATGGAATATGGAATCGTGGCATTGTGCAAAATTATAATTTTACAACGCGATATGAGGTTGTTTTGAATTTAATTTGCAACCGGGTCACGTATTGAAAAAACCACACGAGAACAACTTAAAAGGCATACAGACTTTCTTTATGCTCATCTAAAATCTAGATTTCTGTGGCTACGAATTTTAGGATTTCAATGCCCAAAACAAGATGGAATCTTTAGTTTCCATATTACAGCTTGTACAAAATTATCTTCCTATCATCTTAGATATTATTTGATTGGTCAAAAAATTAAAGTTAAGGAAAGATTGATTTAACATATTAAAACTTTCCTTAAATTAATTGCTTACCATATCAAATAAATCTAATATTTTTCTACAATATTCTTACCATGTTTAATTGATTAATTTTAGGTATGATCAATTCGTGTCTTAAAGGAGACTTTACATAAGTAAAGAAAATCATCAAGAAACAAACAACTTTGAAAAATTTGTACGCGCAGCCAGTGAACCTACAATAATGAGTTCACCGTTACTATGCATAATTCAATGATCTCTTAGCAAACTGTTTTTCTTTAGCAGCAAACGAAGAAAAATAAATCAGAGCTTAAACATATAATCCTACTCGAAGATTAGGCTGCTAGGCGTGAGTTAAGATTTGTGAATCTTGATCGAAGTGGTGGTTGTTGTCAAATACAATAGAGAAGTGGTGATAAAATTAAGAGTGGAGGGTTTGATCCATTTTCCCAATAAGTCAAAAGAAGAAGAAAAAAATAGGAAGTCATTCTTTAATTTCTTTCAATTGTTTTTGATAATGTTGCGAAATTACAAAATCGACATTTTTGTATTTTTTATTATTTGATAGTGGATTATTTTACCCTTGACATATGGCCCGTTAATATTTTCCTTAGAGATTTATCAAATTATATCCGATGTTCATACTTGTTAATTTTTGCAATTGAATAAATCACTTAGAACACTTTAATTTGTCTACACGATCTGCCTTAATAACTATTTGTAAGATATTTTGACCGTCTGAAGTGTAGTGTCTGAAATGGGTAGTTAGGACATAATTTTAGTTTCCTAGGTTTTATAATTTACAGCTACGATTGAAAATAACTTAGGGCATGTTTGATGCCCATTTTTTGTGTGGAATGCGTTATGGAATAGTGTATTGATGGAGAATGTGTAGTTAAAAATGAAAAAAAAAATTAGATTGCCTGTAATATTATGTTATTGAAAAATGTGTGATTGTAAATAAGAAAGAAAAAAATGTATTTTGAAAAAAAATGAGATCAAATAAGGTCTTGAATTAGACCTAAGGTAATTTGGTTTATTTTGTGGACTTTTTTTTTTTTTTTTGAATAAAAAATTAGGATTGAGATTTTTTATTTTTATTTTTTATACAAGGGTTGGACTTGGGAGTGAAGAAAATATGTCAACATAATCACCGTTCAATCAAATCTTTTACTTTTCTTTTTGACATTTGGTGTTTGGGCACTAATAGTAGAAGATCTTCATAAAATCTTGTAAGATCACTATTGCCAAGGGCTGAGATCTTGTACTGAAATAAGAAGGCCAATAATGACCGTCGATCATACCTGACTGACATAAATACTCAAACACAGAGATATTTTTCAAAATCTTTTAATACTATGTTAAATGTTTTCAATGATTATGGTATAATGTGGTCCTTTTCTATAGTAAGATGCGCGTGCACATGAACAGAAAATATGGTACGTAAGATTATCTTCTATGGGACCAGATAAAATGGCACTTGTCACGCACTAGAAGAATTTTCTTTGTACCACTCGCCAAAATTATAGGGCAATATTTCATTTCAAAATCTCTCTTAAAATTAAAACAATATTTTTCATGAAAATTGAAATAGAGAATCTTGGGAAATATTAGTAGTAAATTTTAACAATATGTCTACGAATACTATTTACTTATTATTTAAGTATTTTGTGGAACCCAGTACTTATCTCGTGATAAAGAAATTATAATGAGATTCAAACACCTCGATCTTGAAAATACGAATAAGTTAGTCTCTAACATTCTATTAGCGATGGAATCAATTCTTTATTAATACATATAAAGGGAATAACTTTATGAAAACTTTGTCAAATTAGAATTTACGTGTTGATGCTACAAAGTTTAAGGAGAAACATGTACTTCCATGAGGGTTATGTGAAACATTAATGAAATTTATCGTATGTTCTTTTTAGTAGATTTTGATAAATGTCGACGAAATGTATGGTTGAAAATTTTAAATTTAAATTACTATAAAACGGGGGATTAAGAGAGATTTGTGCTTATTTCTTCTTAAGGACCAAAGTGTAAATTTTCTCTTTTAATCTTTTTAAAATTCAATCAAAACTCGAAAAGTGTAAAAGGCCTCGGGACCACAGCCATATCTCAAAAGCTGATCGCACTGGATTCGCTCTGCTCCTCTACCCATATCATTTTCATCAAAAGTACTAATAATAGATTTGATTTCCCTACATATTTTAGCATTTAAAAATTAAGTATCCCCATTTTTAATCACGTATTTGTGAAAATTGTCTTAATAAATAAATGCAAGAATATAAATTCAAATATCACGTGGATTATATTAACAAGCGACTCATATTTTTTTTATCGAAATTCCAATAATTATTTTTTAAAATTGAAACTGAACAAGTGGAAAAATGAAGGAAAAATTCGATAACTAGTCTATTTTTGACATTCATTAAAATGAGTTTTTTCGAAAAAAAAAATAAGTTTTGAAATAGTTTTTGAATATGTGGTAAAAAGTTGAAAAATTTTGAATTTATGTACAAAATAATTTATCGTAAGAATGTGTAAATGAAAACGGGTGTGAGAAAAATGAATTTTGTTTTAAAGTTGCAATCTTTGAAAAGTTTTTGAGATTGATTAATTGTGAGAGGAGAGGCGTGCAATCCAGGAAAAGATCTTTAGCAATCAAAAGTGCATGGATTGTTTCTAGAAATTAGAGAAAAAGATTAAAGTTGGACCAGACACGCTTAACAGTTTGATTTGAGAGGACGTAACAATTAAGTCGCACTTTCACTGTCTTGCGAAAGCGTGTGATCTACACAATTTTCAATATTTATTGAAAAAGATATAATAAATGTGTGAAATAGTATTTTTTTTTTGAAAATGTTTGATTAAAAAGAAGGAAAATTTTTCGATTAATGTGTACTATTATTTTGTGGAGGATTGTGTGACTGAAAATAAGATAAAAAAATAAAATTTTGGGATAATGATGGCCAAACAGTGGCATATAGTGCGTTTAATTAACATGAAAAAGAAAATATTTTCTTTATTTTAAGGAAAACAAAAATTTACTCTCTCAAAGAAAATGTTTTTCATAAAAATACGAAAAATTAAGCATATTTTCAAAAGTTGAAAAATATTTTCAATGGAAAAAATAGCAATCAAACACTCAAGAGTAGAAATTTGGGTGAAAACTGACATTTTTTATGAAAAATAAATGAAATGAATTTAATTTTTTTAACAAATAGTAATAAAAATCACTGTTAGTATATAAAATTTAAGCCCTTGTTTGAGCCTAATTTTGGAGAAATAATGCATTTTGTGATGGTAGATTGATGGAGATTGTGTGGTTAAAAAATAAGATTTTTTTTGAATTTACGTGTAATATTATTTTATTAGAGAATGTATGATTAAAAATGAATTTTTAGAAAAATGAGACTCGAACAAGGACTAAATTTTATTTCTTCACGATGTTAGTATTAGGAGTTCATCTTAAAAAAATCACGAGGAATGTTAGGTACGAAGTAGTTGAATTAATTAGTGTTACTGTAAATAGAGGAAATGAAGATCAAACAACGTCTTAACAATAGTAAAAGGTTGTGAATCAATTATTTTTTAAATAAAAGTGACAAAAGTCAGTGGGTTTCACGCAGTAAAGGAATGCGTGCGCGAGAAGTAGATAACTGATAAGAGTTGCCATTGTTCTGGGCAACAAAAAAAATATATTTGAAAGCAGACTCGTGCACACGCACATGCAAAATTCATCATCTTTCTTCACTTTGGGAGGGAAAACAAAAAAATACTGTTGGAACTTGCAAACCCGATTCAACAAAGGGAAACTACACACTTCACATTACTATATATACTATAGAGAGATACAGATAGAAACTGTATAACACATACAGAGAGAGAGAGAGAGAGAGAGAGAGAGAGAGAGATGTTTGCATCAGAGAATGGACTAAAGGGAGACCCAAGGCTTGAAGCAATTTCTGAAGCCATTAGAGTCGTACCTCATTTTCCTAAACCAGGTTTCATTAATCTTCATCTCAATCTTTTCTGTTAAGCGTTAATGGGTTGTTGATATCCTATGTAATTTTTGGTGTTTTCGTAGGAATAATGTTTCAAGATATAACAACTTTGTTGTTGGACCATAAGGTTTTCAAATACATTGTCGACATTTTTGTCGACAGGTACAAGAACATGACTATCTCTGTCGTTGCTGGTACCTCATCCTCTCCTCTCTCTTTATATATATGTGAGTGTAATTTATGTTTCTACGAATAGCCGGGATATCGAGGAATATCATGAAAGACATTTTGACCGTCTCAATGACATATTTGGTAGCAAGGATGAGATAGTTCTCAATCGTATTACGAAAAAAAAAAACTAAAATCTTATTTAAATTATTATGGAGGGCACTAATTACCATTATTATTATTATTATTTTTTAACCATAAGACTTGTAGGAATTGAAGCTAGAGGGTTCATGTTTGGTCCATCTATTGCCTTAGCTATTGGTGCCAAGTTTGTTCCCCTACGTAAACCAGGAAAGTTGCCAGGTATAAATATACTTTTTGATCTATCAGCTTAATTAATAATTTTTTTGCTTAAAAATATATTATTCAGGCGCTCTTGAGACAGTAAAGAATGTGCCAATTTCATTAGCACTATTATATATTGCCCACTGAACTGAATGAAAAGTTAACAAGGCATGAAATATTTTCACTGAAATCATGCTACATGTACAGTATTAGTTGACAACATCCTATTTTGCATTATCATATTTATCAATTTAAAAAGGATTTTGACAACACGTGATTGTCAACAAATGTTGTACACTTAACTTTATTCTTTTCACTAACCATAATTTTTTAATACGTAGGAAGGAACAAAATGATTTGATTCCCTCTGTTTCAACCATGGTTTGAGATTTGGATTTTGCCTATAAATTTCTACCAAATGTGGCAAGTCGATTAATAAGAGTTGTTTAGTAGGGTGGACTCTATATAGAGTTAACAATTATTAAAAAAGAAAATGAGTAAAAATCTAATTTATTAAATTTTATCTATTAATGTGTAGGAAAAGTAATATACGAAGCTTATGAGCTGGAAT
This sequence comes from Fraxinus anomala, assembly GCA_903798345.1. Classification (NCBI taxonomy): domain Eukaryota; kingdom Viridiplantae; phylum Streptophyta; class Magnoliopsida; order Lamiales; family Oleaceae; genus Fraxinus; species Fraxinus anomala. The sequence goes on along the minus strand of CAIGRN010122018.1, from coordinate 1,392 downwards.
ATGGTGAAGATTGTCTAGAAATGCATATTGGTGCTGTACAGGAGGGGGAAAAGGCTTTGCTAATTGATGATGTGGTGGCTACTGGTGGGACCCTTTCTGCTGCTATTAAACTTTTAGGTATGCTCAATTTCTTTTACCATTTTTCTCCTTCATTTTATTAATTAATATCTAGTTACTTAAAATTTAAAAAAAAAAACGTCAAACGATACTTTCAGAAAGAATGGGGGCTGAAGTGGTTGAGTGCGCCTGTGTTATAGGCCTGCCTGAGCTCAAGGTAATGCTCAAAACCAGTTAATTAATTTTATTTGTGTCAAAATGTGACTAGCCCTCACCTAGGAACTGCTCGGCCGTCATGCCATAGGCTGGCCGGTGGATATAGCAACTTTTTTTGGCCACCATAGATAACTTTTCTTTGGTTTTTCCAGGGACAAAGCCGGTTAAACGGGAAGCCACTTTACATACTAGTCGAGCCACGCGAAATAGAAAACTGTTGTTGAAGTATCGTTTCAGCCTTGTAGAGAAGTAGGTTAAAGAACGATTTTAAATGTACTAGCTGGCCTAAAATGGGTTTGACTCTTCTTTAATGGAACAAAGAAGTTTGATTTACAGTTGCATTTCACTTTTGGGAAATTCTCTTATTAGTAATGATCTGATGTAGGTGCACAAATTCAAGAATTTGCGAAAATGTATGCAAGTTTGGTACCTAAAATTGAATACTACGGGATAGGGGAGGGTGGGGATAAAAGGCATTAAATATGCTTGACCTGCATGTGGGAGGTCACCTAACTCTTGTTAAAGATTGACACGGAAATGTACAAGATTTGAAGCACCTAATTTCTTTCACATTGCTGACGGACAAACAAAAAGAGATTTGACATCTTGTTCTTATTATAGTATCGATTGGGTCAATATATATTATACGATGATTAATGTTATTCAGCACCAGAGGCGGATTGAGAGGGGGGCTGGTCTAAGAGCAATTTGGCTTGTAAAAAAATAGAAAATTTAGCCCAAATTTATGGTCAAAATCAAAAAGAATAAAAATTTAGTCTAGCCCAAAAATTAATTTTAGTCCAACTAACTTCATTCACAACCTAAGCCTAATGTTCAATTATTCAAATTTATTCATATAGTTTAAAACTCTACAACAATTACATATTTATTTTATTCATATTCATGATATACAAATAATTCGTTACCAAATTAGATATTTTATTTCATACACAAATATATATATAACTAAGTTTAAAGAGTTCAATTATAATCAAATTAGTTTATATAACAAATATTTTTTATTGATTAAAGTTAAATGACTTATTTAAACAGTATGAAATGTCACGCGTTTGACTAAACTTAAAACTAATTAGATTTTTTTTAATGTATTTTTCATAT
>CAIGRN010122005.1:0-15545 GCA_903798345.1 Fraxinus anomala | reverse complement strand
CGCATAGAGATATTGAATTAAATTAGTTAAATAGGCTCAATGAGAACTCGAGAGGGGTAAATTGAATACCGTAGGAGAATTCGGCCGAACACTACTTTAGGCTATAATCTTGAATTGTGAACTAAGGTAATCAATATGTGAAATTGTTTTGCCATAATACATTCTACATACGTGTATTTTCGATCAATCATTGTTTGACACTTTTATTATAATTTTCATGAGTTTTAGGTATTTACTTCATTATAGAAAATCAATAGTCGCAACATCATTTCTTTATTCATCAAATAGGAGTAGAAAAAGTATATTAAGAGTAGAGTACAGTTCTCGTGGGAACGATAATCCGGACTCTAAGGTCCACTATATTACTTGTTATGATATCGTACACTTGCGATATAAAAACGCAACGGTCTTTATCCCAATCAAACTCCTAATCCATGATGAAATTTGATTTCTTATCAAACAAACTTTTAAACAAAAATTATCACGGTTTCCTCCATGAATCAAATTTCCAAATCACATGAAATTGGAGTCACAAACATAACACCGACCATACTCGAACCTTAATGCAGCGGTGGATAAGGTTAGTGATTGTCACAGGTGCTTTGAATGTTAATAAAATAGAAAACATATTCACTCGGATAGACAGCAACAAGATATTATCTATTACTTTGTGAAGAAGTCTACAACCAGATAAGATGATTTGGCATTACGAAGCTAATGTGGAATATTCGGTGAGAAGTGGTTATCGAGTATTGGTAGCGAGAAAGTCTCCTGTAGAAGGTTCTAGTAATGTTACAACAACGACATGGTGGAATCATATTTGGAAATTACCAGGGCCTCCTAAAATTCAAATCTTCTTTTGGAGAAATTTTCATTGAGCATTACCAACAACAGAAAATCTCAGAAAAGAGGGTGTACCAATTCAGGAGGCATTTGATCGATGTGGCTTAACCGAGTCTGTTTTACACGTGCTATTCTAGTGTAAGGAGACAAAGTCTATTTGGAAGGTGATGGGTTGGTGGAAATGCACGAAGCAATTTTTCGACATTGATGACCTGTGGGGATTTTTTACTTGGTGTCTCCACAAAGAATGCGGGGTGTCAGAATTGGTTGAATTCGGGTGAATTTTATGGTGTATTTGTGGTGAACGAATCTGGATAATACATGGAGAAGCCACAAGATCGACATAATATTGAAAACACGGTAAGTTGTCTAATGGAATGGGGACATAAGGAAACTATTATTCAACCGACTGAGAAGAGTGATAGGATGAATATAAGATGGACACCTCCATTAGCCGATGGACTTAAACTTAACACAAACATTGCCATAAGCATTGTATGAGGTGGAGGATGCGGAGGCAATAACACTTTTGGATCTTGGCTTCAAAATAACAGTAACCGAAATTGATTTTCTCCGAGTTGTGTAGACTCTCAAGACAGGTCTTCCGTGGGCTTAAAAATGTAGAGATACTATTAGATATTAAAATGTTACTTGCCAATATCAACTGTGGATCTTGTCACTTTGCCCTTGTTTGGTATTGATTTAAATCCGATTTTAATCTAAGTTTAAATCAAAAAATCAATATTAACCACATATTTTATGCATTCTACAACTTTTAACCACAAATTCAAAAATTTATATCAAAATTTACTAAAAATCTAATTTTAATCTCCAACAAACAGGTACTTTATTCTCTGAGAGGGGAGTAAAGTAGCCCACGAAGTGGTAGCTTTCTTTTCAATTGATTGGTCTACATGTCGATGTTCTGACTATATTACTCAATTTCTTTCGCCAACTATTTGTGGCGATTTGGTTTAATAAAGTTTATTGATCTTAAAAAAACCCACCAAAATCTCCACAATAATGAAAAAAAAGATCACGGTGTTCAAAGTTGAGTGGAGTGAATAGAATTGAATGAGGGAACCTCTCACGGAGAAATTATATTAAATAATTTTTATATGGCAAAACATTTTCATGAATGTGTTTTACTCACGAGTTATATACAATTTTAACTGGCTTGTTGACTAGATCTTATAAGTATTGAAAGTTTTTAATGTGTTTATTAGTATTTTTTTTATATGTTCGATAAGGTGGAGTTAATGATGGTAAAAATGGAGAAAACAAATAGCTTGGAATCAAAAGAAGAGAAAAGAGGAACAAAAGGGAAAATTAATCAAGTTCCTACATTAAACGAAGAGAAAAAGAGAACATGGACTGAGAATGTTTATTGAGGTGCCACCTAGGTGACATAAAACAATGCGGCAGACATAAGTGTAAAGCCTATAAAAATTCTAAAGTCCCGTTTGATACACATTAAAATTTTTATTTTCATTCTTCTACTCATTTTCAAACACATATTTTTCAATAAAATAATATTTTCCATCACATCAATAACTTTTTTTTCTTTTTCAACCACACATATTCTAGAATACATTCTTTCAAAATAATGTGGCTCAAACACTCCCTAAATTAGGGGAAAACGGGACGAGTATAAATTCAAGTTTTTTGGCATTTTTGAAAGGGGATTCCACACATTGAGAGACATAAGATACAACTTGAGAATTAGACAGAAAACTAAAAGGAGAAAAACATCAATTCAAGAGCTAGGGTTTGAAATCAAAGTTGAAGGCAAGAAGAGAAACTCTGTGCAAACTTCTCCACATATCAATTCAAAACCCAACGATGTACTCCAATATTGTTAATTATTTTTCTTCATAAATTATGAGTAATTAAGTTTTTCATTAGGGTAAACAATGTAATCTATTGAGACCATTTATTTCTTTTATTCAAGATTCTAGTTCTTTAAAAGTCTATGTATTGATTTTATCAATGTATTTAATATTTTGAATTACTTGAACACTAATTCAATGATTTTGTGATTTTTTTACGAATCAAGATATGAGTTTTAGATTTAATCACACAGTAAAATTCGGTAATTTAATATAACGCCTAGAGATATCTATATTAATTATTACGATCATTAGATGAATTTTTAGAACTAATATTTGATTTAACTAAGATTGGTTCACATAAAGATATATGATTGAATTAATTAAAAATGTTCATTGAGAATTCGAAAGGGATAAATTGAATACAATAGAAAAATTTGATCGAACACTACATAATTAAATGTATTAATTTACCAAGAAATCAATTTTACGACCACAATAATTCTAGAAGTATATCTTTGACTTTAAATAAATTAAAGATTTTATTATTTTGTGCAAACGAATAACTAACCAGTGACTCGTTAATATTCACAAATCAATTACTCATTGTTCAGGTAATTGATTTCAATCATCAAATAAAAACAATTTAAAATATCAATAAACATCTAGCCTTTAATAATACAAAGTAAAGAGTTCAAATTAAGGCTACATTATTTATACTAATTAGAAAAATTAACTCATAATCATCGTATGAAAACACAAAGAAGAACTTTAGAACATCACTGGATTATTAAATAAAAAGTAAGAATCTTGAAAATGATGCTTGCATCCCTAGAATTTCCCTTGTGTTCTTCTCTCGAAAATAGCTAATTTGTCAACCCTAAAAAAAAAAAAAAAAATCCTACTTATATTGTTCTATTGAGCCCTTAAATTCACGCTACCAAAGTGCCCCTAAACTTGTAGAATTGGTAAGAAATGGACTTGGGAGTTTAGCTCTGGCCCCCGCCAATTTATGTGGGAGGCCGCCACTTGAAACAGTTTCTATAGCTTTCATTAGGGTTCTATAGGCTGCTTCCACTTGGAGCTAGGGTTGACCACGATTCAGTTTGGACGGTTTTTGATAAATTTTCAAATCAAACCACTCAAAGCAGTTTGAAATTTTACAAAGAAAACCAAACTTGTTCAATTTCTAAATCAAACCAAACCAAACAAACCTCTTTTTTCCGATTTGGTTTGATTAAAAACCACAGTTTAGCATCGAACAAGTTAAATAATGAATATTTGCCTAAAGTTTGACTTTAAAATATATATGTTATTATTACAACTATTACTTAAGAAAGTTCTACATTTCTAATAATTACAATGCAACAAGATGATAGAAACATTTTAGTTTTAATCTCTTAACCAATACTAATTAGCACAACATAAACTCATGATTCATTTTCTACATAAAGATAAAAATATAACAAATGTATTCATCAATTGTAATTAAATTGATACCATCAACTAATAATAGAACATGAATACAAAGATTAAATATGATCATACATTTTATAGCTTTTCCTGAGTCATATAATACTTCTACCTCACCCAAGTATAAATGAATAACTATAGATTTCTTGTTATTATGCAAACTAATTTTAAAGTGGATATTTGCATTTAACGAACTCCGAAAGGAATCAAGAATTGGACTACTATTAGGGAATGTAGACTTAGAAGCAATAGTGGATATTTGAATAGCTAACACGTCTTTGAAAATTTGAAAGTCGGTCTTGTATTTATTTGCATTCAATTTCTATCAAAATAATATGTTGAAAGACTCATTGGTCAAATATTCACGACGACCTTTTAAATTATCCACCAAATCATTCTAGCAAGTAATAGTAAAATTTAACAACTAAGTTAACATATAAATAATACCTCACTAGGAAATTGAGAAGCAAAATAAACAAAAAAATAAAATAAAATCGTTTAGCTAAAGTTTTAAGGGAGCCCATCACAAATCAGAACAACACACACAATTATCAGTTTAAATAGCAAAAAATTATCAAAAAAATAAGAAAAATTGGATAAAATAACTTGGATATTCAGTGGAAATTCGAGAACAATATTATTAGAAGAAAAAGAAATTGTGTGAGTTTGAATTAAAATTTAGATTAAATTGTCTACTTATTTTTTATGACTGTTATGAATATTGTTCATTAGTAGTCGTTCAACATTTCAGCCAATTTGAGGGTTTTGCATCACTATTGTAATGACCAATGGGTATTTGCACACATTTTAATTAATTAATTGATATGAATAATTGTTTAATTGCTAATTGACTTTAGTTGAATCTTTTTAACCTGGATATGTTTAGTTTTAATTAGATTGAATTATATTCAAATTAAATTTTTTTTTTCTTTTTTTGTTAATGGTTTGACAGTTTGAAATTGTTTGTAAAGATTGAAACCTAAACCAAATCAATTTGAAGAGGTTTTGTTCTGTTTAAATCAAATCGTTGACAAATCCAATTCAATCCTAATCGGGGTTCGTTAATCAATTTTCTGAGTTCTTCTTTCGGCCTTCATTTTGTTCCTTATTTCTTGCATCTTTGACCCTCAAGCTCCAATTAAACTTCACGCCATAAACTCTTCAATTGTGGTCCCGATCTAACCACCATCACTTATTTTCTTGTCTATCTAAGGGCCAACCTAAAACAAAAATAAACACAAAATGAATAGATATTGAGACTCTACGACCTTTAAATGTACAAGTTGGAAACCCAAAACGTATAAAAATTACACTACCTAACCATGCCTTTGACCACAAGTTGGGAGCTCTAGAGCATGTAAAGACTAGTTTCTTCTAAATTTGGGACAATAAGGTATATTTTCGAACTTCAAGAAGAAAAATAGATCCATCTCTCCCATAAGGAAAAACTAGAACAAAATAATTTCAATTGCAATGAGATTTTCATTTTGAATAATTAGAAAGATCATCTTAAAAATTTCAGGCATGAAATTGCATTGAACACGTACTAACTTTTCCAGGTAACTTATTTTCCTTATTATTTATCATAAATGACCTTTGAGCATGATGAGTTATTTTGATTGCTGCGACCCAACCTGTGTACTTGATCCATTTTAAAGCTTCTGATTTTTCTTGATAAATTGTGCTTGCAACTCATGAGGTTAGAGTTTGGGTGTGACCCGAATTCTGTTGAAAATTTCATTGGAGGTCTATTTGGAGTTGATAGTATAATTTGAAGAAGTCTTGAAGTAGTCCAAGATAGATTAGGAATACGAATCGTAATTTTAGCAATTTTTCTCTCATATTCTAACTCAAGTACTCCATTATTTGATAAACCAATTATCTTAGAATTCCACCTTATGTTAGAATTATATTATCCTAATGTGTTAGGAACTTTTTGATTATAAATATGTTGTGTACAACACATTGGAATTGGCAAATTGTCCAACTTATTAGTTTGGTTCAAAGAGGTCCCTTTTAATCCTTACTTTTGATTATAGTCAACTCTCCGCTTCTGTCGTGATTTTTTCAAGCTCGATTTTCACGTAAATCTTGTGTTTTTGTGCTTGTTAATTTAATCTTACCAATTATCTCGTCTCTAATTTCTAACAAATGGTATCGTGAATATTACCAGTTTTCAAATAAGTGGTATTAGAGCTAATTTCGAAAGTTCTAGAGCCAGTTCGATTTCATATTAGAGTGATGTTTGATTTTCGGCATGGCAAGTATGAAGTTTGATATTTTGCTTTTATATCACAACACCAAAATTTTGTTATAGCAGATTTTTGTTTGGTGTTGAAGGGAGAGCAACTTAAGGAGTTAGTTGTGATATTGTTGCTCGTGGTGATAATTCAAGCAAATTTGAAAACTCTGATGGAGTTAGTTGTCATCTTATTGATCTTGCTTCTCATAGTCATAATTAGAGCAAATTTGATAACTCGGATGAAGTTAGTCGTGATTTTGATGATCTTATTACTCGTGGTAATAATTCGAGTAAAATCCAAGGTAATCTTGTTGAGTATTGCTTGGATTCAATTAACATTCAATTATTGAGTTTGTTCTAATTGGGCTTGTAAAAGATGTTGAGAGTTTTGTTGGAAATTTTTTAATGAAAAAGCTTTGTTGAAGAGTGAAATTTTATTATTTGCATTAAAATTCGTATCCAGCGGAGATTTGTTAAAGTTTGGGTGGTACCAAAATTTTATTGGAAATTCCATTGGAGGTCTATTGGGGGTCGATAGTATGACTTGAGAAGTGTTGAAGGAGTCCAAGATGGATTGGGAAAAGAAATTGCGATTTTGACCATTTTTCTCTCATATTCTAACTTAAATACTCTGTTATTTGATAAACCTATTATCTTAGGATTCTACCATATGCTAGACTATTCATTGTATTTTTTTTTCTCCTAGTGCATTATGGATTCTTTTATTTTAAATATGTAGTGTACAACACATATTAGAAATTGATCACTTGTCCAACTTATGAATTTTTTCTAGAGAGATCCATTGTAATCTTTACTTTTGATTATACTAAATTCTCTACCTTTGCTCGTGTTTTTTCTAGTTGGGTTTTCACATAAATATTGTGTTCTCGTGATTGCTATTTTCATATTGTCTATATCTCGTCCCTAATTTTTAACAAGTGGTATGAGAGCTATCACTAATTTTCTAACACATACCTTATTTAGCTTATGCTTGCCTCCCTTTAAAATAAGGCTTTTTTATTCTCATACTCATTTTCAATTATATATTCACATAATAAAATATTTTGCAAATAAATACAATTTTTTTTTTCTAATTTCTAAGCACACATTCTCTAAAAAATAATTATTAAAAACATAATTTTTTCAAAATAATGACCATCAAACGAGGCTTAATAATGTTGAGATTGAACTCAATTCTAACACGTTGTGGTCGCTAGACCATTGAATCCAAGTCTTGATTCTATTTCATTTAAATGGTTGGTTTTCTCTCGTTAGGGCAAGAGAAAAAACCTTAGTAGCTTTTCAAAAGACTTCTTTAACCTTTCTATTATTCTTCTTCTTCAACCTCTTTTTTATTTGTAATTTTCTTCGTGCAAATTGTAAAGAGCGATGTTTTATGTGCTTTATTGAATGCTAACCCCTCTTAGTGAGTGGCACTTCTGTAATTTTTTGAGAAAATTTATTGTACACTTTGTGTTATCAGAGTTCAGTTGTTGTAATCTTGACTTTTGCCTTGTGATTTGAGATTGTGCTAGTGGATTCGAGCATAATTCTTAACGTATGTTCAACGGGAAACTAAGTGTTAGAAATGGTCAATAAACCTCCGAAGCTTTGGCCGACAAATCGCGTGTTGTTTATTGATTTCAGTTTGCTATTTGAATTCTTGGTGCGGGTTAATTTCAAAAGTGGGACCAATGTAACGTAACAAAATTCATTGATGTTACTTTTATTGTGTCAAATCCATCCATATGTCCATTCTGCAGATTTTTGGATGTTGCATTTAAAATAGGGATCCATATATGTGGAAGTTAATTTGACGTACACGTACCTAGAATAATTATTATTTTTAGCTCATATTTAGTGATCATTATTAATTAAAAACAACATTTAAAATAATAATTTTCTAAGAATATTTAATTAAAAAATAGGAAATTTTTTAAAATTTACGTAAAAAATATTTTCTTGTGTGATTGTATGATTAAAAATTAGTATGTATAATTTTTTTTAATTTAATGATATGTATAAAAAAATTTAATTTATCGACTATCAAACAAAAGCTTAATAATAATAATAATAATAATAATACGTACATAAAACAATAGTTTTTTAAATAAATAACACGTATTCTAGAAGATAGGTGTGAACAAAAAAATTTATGTATTACGTATTTATGCTGATGTCATTCAATAAATAATCATGATTTAATTTGCTGATGTCATTCAAAAAAATCTTGGATTACTATGTACTAATTACTTTTGATAGAATAAAAAAATATGCAAATAGTTAATTAAACATCTCTTTATATTTAATACTTAATTTTACTACTCTCAAAATTTTTATTATTATTTTTCTTTATCTTTTATTTTAATTAGTATTTTTAGATTATTTTATTATTTTCCCACTCTCTAAATTAAAATCTAAATTAAAATATTAATTGAAAGAGTATTAGAACGTGATTTTAAAAGTTGACTCTTTAAAATATAGAACATCTCATGTTTAAAGAGTCTCTTGAAAATGCTCTAAAGTTATTTAAATATTTTAAAATGTTTTTAGAGTAGTTAATGTTTTTACATAGTTAATATTTTTAGAGTTGAGAAGGGAAATTTATTCTTTTAGTTGAATAAATAAAAATATATTATATTTCCTATTTAAATTGAACGAGATTTAAAAAATAATTACATTATATATTTATTTATTTAGATTGCATCATTCTCCATCCTCTCCATTATCCACTCCATCACCTTTTCGAGCCGCGACGGATCTATGGGAGAGGTTTCTTCGCAAACAAAAATAGAAAAAATAGAAAAAAAAATAATCACAAAACAAAAAGTTTTATTTGAAAAGAAAATTTCTTTATACAATTTTCTTTTATATATTAGTTCGCCTAACTCCGCTCTCGTTTTGAGATAGTATTCTTAATCTCTAGAGTATAACATGTATTGGGAACTCAAGAAATGTTCTATTAGAAGGTTTTATGAGAGTTCATTCTACACTGCATTCAATAGTCGGATATTTTAGGATGATCACATTTCATATGGGATTCCTTCGAAAAGCCTTGAAATATTTTGACTTTTCAATTTACATTCAACTGTAGATTTTTCTTAAAACAACTTTTGCACACCACTTTTACATATCTTGTTAGTTTTATCCTTGTTCAAAAAATCAATAAATTGAAAAAAAAAAATAAAATTTGTAGTTGTTTTCATATCTCCCTTTCTCAAAAATGGATCATAGCAGATATTTTGATTGAAATGCCGTGCTACATTATCACTTAGAAAGCGTATGAAATCTACCTTCATGAAAATTATGGTCCTCACTTTGGGATTTTTTTGGTCCCTTTTGTGTCCACCAAAAAGCCATTATTGTACTCACCCACAATGAAAGTGTTTCCAGAATTTTTTCTTGGGCAAATTTTGTCCATAGATCGAGCAGGCTCACTTTTGTGAGTAGTGACCAGACAAACTTTATGCACGACAACTGTACAATGCCATAATTTTTCAATGTAAATGAATGGGTAATGCTATGTTATTTAGCACTTAGACTGGTGTTCGGTAATACTGATACTAAATAACATTATTTTAAGTGAATTTCTCCTAAAGAATTTGTCAAAGCTTAGCCCTTATTTGATGACGATTATTGTGTAAAAATATTATTTTGAATAATGATTTTTTGAAAAATATATAGTTAAGAAGGGAGAAAATTTTGAGTTTACTTATAAAATATTTTCTTGTGTGAATGTGTGATTAAAACGAGTATAAGAAATAAATTGTTTTGAGAGTCCAACATGGGGTTTAGTAGGTGGGGGGCCGAAGAGGGTAAATGATTTTTCAAGGCAAATTATGAAACTTTACTTCAGTATGTTAAATACTTAATTAGTGTCTAGTGTAGCTAAAAAAGTTGATAAAAATAGAAATTAAAGTCAATAATTAAACATAGGGCCCACATATTTCATTAATTTTTATTAAAATTCGCTAAAAATCTGATTTTTAACTATGGATTAAAACTAAATGACAAGTACTTGTTAATTGGCAAAAAATGGTCACACTTCACACCTTATATCAAGAATAATGTTATTCATCAATATTGTATTAAACACAAATTTAGGCGACAATTATATAATATAAAATGATATATTCATTTAAATTCAAAATCACACGATTCATTTAATTAAAGATATAACGTGTGGCCACATAAATTTGTACTAGATAACATTATTCTTATATCAATGTGCATATCTAATTCACATAGGTGTGGGTGGTTATGGAGGTCGTTCTTGGGGGAAGATGAAGTTTTCTCATTCACTAATTTCTCTTTTTACTGCTTAATTTTTATCTTGTTGTATTTAGTTTTAACTAAAATTAAGGTTATAATATTCATTTTGATCCAAAAATTGACTAATTAACCGTCAAATAAACGTAATATGATATAAAGCATTATCTCTGCAAGAAAAAAGGTCTACATAGGGATGTTAATGTCAAAATTGAAACTATCAACAGAAAGACTACGATTTGTGCTAATTAGCCAATAAATTTTAGCCGTGTTTGACCCTTTTTTTAAATTTCATGTTTGTCCAAATTTAAATCACAAATTTTTCCAGAAAAATAATTTTGAACGTTGATCAATAACTTTTATTACTTTTTAACTAAGCATTTTTCAAAATAATAATAATAATAATAATAAATAAATAATAAAATTAAAAAAATCGCTTTTTATAAAATATTCTAAAAAATCTCTACCAAACGAGGCTTTGACATACTTATTTTCATTAGACATTAGACTAATAAGGGAAATATATTCTTTTAATTGAATAAATAAAAATATATTTCTTATTTAAATTGAGAGAGATTAAAAAATAATTAAATGACATTTTTATTTATTCACGTTGTATCATTCTCAATCATCTCCCTTATCCACTCTGTCACCATTCAAGCCGTGGCAGATCGAATGGAGGGATCTTCCAAAAAATGAAAAAAAATAAAAAAACATACGACAAAGAAATTTTATTTGAAAATATAAATTTTATGCAATTTTCTTTTATATAGAAGTTCGTCTAACTTCACTCTTGTTTCAGAATAGTATTCTTGAACTTTAGAGTGTACCATGTATTGGGAACACAATAATATTTTATTTGAGAAGGCTGTGTGAGAGTTAATTATATGTTGTATTCCTTAGTTGGATGTGTTTTTCATGGCATAAGAGTGGTTAGATTTTGAATTTGAAATTGCTATGTTCCTTGTTAGTATCTAATTGTAATTGACTATTCTTGTGTTCAAAATCATGAGTTGTCAAGTTGTAATTAAAATAATCATGAATTGATAGTATAGATCTTGAAGGAGTCAAATATGGACCAATGTGAAAAAGTCAACACAAAATTGTTGAGCGCAACTCACTCAAAGCAAGGGTAATGGCGCTCGCTAAGTGCGACCTTACCACTCGAATGGAGGAATCATTGCTTGCTAGGCGTGGGGTCAATGCTTCGAACGACAATAACATTCGGAAAACCCTAGGTCACGATTTTAAAGTTGTTTTCCGATCATATTCAATCTTAAACACTACCTATTAAAAATATCCAATCATAGGTCAATCCCAAAGTATGTTGAATCAATATTTCAATATTAGAGATCACATTATGGAAGATTGAAAACACATATCAAATATCTCTTCAATCACTTGATCAATTCTTCATAATTCATCCCAAACATATTATACTCTTGGTTGAGCCTTAATTTTAGTCAAGATAATATCTTTCAAAGATCAATTACATATTCCATAATATCTTGCTTTGGAGAAAGATCAAAACACAGAATATATAAAGATCAAACACCAAAAACCTACATTCACCTAAGCCATCACAATTCTGGGATTGGAGAAGATGCGCTTGGAATTCTAGTACTCTGGAACGAGTTCATTTTTGGTGATCCACACGGAGGGAAAAGTAGACCAAAGTTGCTCGGAAGTGTGAGTCGCATAATTGAAGAGTTCTTTTGTGATTTACAAGTAGTAGTCAGAATCAGCTGAAGTTTAGCAATGTCTAGATCAACTATAGTTTAGCTTTTCTAGTGAATCTTTTCGGTAAGGTTTTCTTGGAGGTTTTTTATCCTTGGAAAGAGTTCTTTAGGGTTCTTCTGTCATCAATTTCTAGTGTTATTTACTTTTTATGTTTCCAATCTGTACGCCTGCGATTGTTTAACTTGAGATTTAAATTGTATTTAAAACTAATTATCTAGAAACAATAAATAAGTGACACGTTGCTTTTTTTTTTTATTGGTCAATTCTGCATATTTGGACCTAAACGAAGTGATATATTCCTATCAGGTTGTATCAATGGGTATCAGTGCTTAATTATGATCCTTGACCCTATTTGTCTAGATGAGTCATCACTTTTAGTTCCTCTGTTCTTTAACGGTAGTAATTATACATACTAGAAGGTTAGACTAAAAAGCATTTCTTAAGTCTATGGATAAGTGGGTTAGGTTTAATGTATAGAAAGGTTGGACTGCCCTAGCTACATCTGTTGCAGGAGTAGTTACCCCTAGTAAGGTTTTCACTTGATCTAAGAATGATTTAGATGAGTATAACTAAAATAGTAGAGGGAAACATGCCATCTTTATGGCTCTTTTGCCTGAGAAGTTTAAACAAGTGTCCATGTTTGAGATTGAGAATCATGTGTAGGATATATTAGAAACTATATATGAGGGAACAAAGATCATTAAAAATTCTAAATTGTGGATATTGATAGCCAAGTTTAAAAAAATTAGAAGGACTGATGATGAATATTTTTGATGATTTCTGTGCTAAATTAAATGACATAGTCAACTCTAATTTCAACCCAGTAAGCGAATCCCCGAGGCTAAGATTGTGAGAAAAGAAATGAGATCCATATCTAAGAGATTTAGACTCAAAGTTACTGCTATTGAAAAAACCAAGTACCTAGATGCAATTAAGATTGAAGAACTTGTAGGATCTTTCCAAATATATGAACTTAGTCTGCCTAATCTAAGAAAACAAGAATTTAGCCCTAAACACTGTTAAGAAAGAGCCTAATGACACGACTGATGATGACACATCTAGGATGAGGAGAATTACCCATATTGCTAAGAAATTTAAGAAAATCTTTAGGAATAATAAAAGATCTTATGAGAGATATAAGGATGACTCCAATAAATTTAGGCAAGATAATATAGAGAATAGTGATCCTAGAGATATCTTGAGTGCCAGGGTTTTGATCATGTTAAATCTGAATGCCCAAATTATAAAAAAACCTAGGAAAGGCTATAAACACTACTTTTACCGATGACGAGTCAAGCTGTTATAATCAAAGTTAGAACTACAATCTTGATGAGGGAGGGAATTATATGACGTTTACTTATGTGTTTAAAAGTGAACATATTGAGGAAAGTGAGACACACGAGGACATAGAGCAATTTGATCATTCAAATGAAGAATTAGGGATGGTTGGGATATGTAAGAGGCCTATGACCAGTTGTATGTAAAGAGCCTTAGGTTGAAGAAGGTTAATTGCTCTGCCTTTAAGAAATTACAGAAACTATAGTTAGAAAATGAGAGTTTAGAAGTCAAACTTGAGGAGTCGACTGGTAGATTGAATGAGTTGAGGTTTGAGAAAGAGTCATTAGAAATTAAGTTTAAGACTCATACTAGTGATCTTGAGAAATCTAGTGCCCAAATTTAATCTTTTTCTAGTGGTTCTAAAAAGCTTTATAACATGTCAGGTTTGAATAAGCGAGCTGGGAATAGGAGAGACTTAGTCTTTAATAAAACAAATACTCTTATTGCTTCCTCTTCTAAAAACAAGAGTGTACTTATCTCTGTTAAGTCTAAGAATGTAGGAGCTCTAGGATAAGGATCTTTTTCCCAACATAGGTTTCCTCAATCGAATGTTCATGATTTGAGACCTAAGACTACTCCTAGATTCATTTCCATTTGCCACAATTGTGATGAGTTATGTCACTTTATACCCAAGTGTCGTAAGCACTTGATTAGGAACAACAAACAAGATCTAACTACTCATGTTAGATTCTTGAATAATTAAATGAGCTACTTAACTGAATTAATGACTCAATTGACTAAGATTACATATTCTTTTAAGAAGATCTGGATAAAAAAGAGTGAACTTACAAGTCAAAGCAATGTTGTTAGTTGGGGCATTGTTGGTGTTGCTCTTAAAGGTAAGTCACTTGTGTTCCTCATTGAGTAGGTATTTAGGTGTGTACATCTGCATTGTTCATGGGATCTATATATTCATGCTTGCATTCTTTATTATTATTATTATTATTATTTAATTTTATTTCATTATACTTTTTAAAAAGAAAAAAAAAATATGAAAAAAAGGGGAAAGGGATTTTTCATAATATAACACTTTTAAGTGATATTGTTGAACAGGTTATTTTTGGTATATGCTATTTTATGTATCATCTGCAGTGCACACATTAAGCCCTTGTGATTGAGTTTTGACCGCATGTATAAGATTTGAGATGGCGATCTTCGGTGTGATAAGTTAACCTTGAATATGAATTGACGTTTAACTTATTGACCTAAACACTCGTATATTCCTCTAAAGGAAAAAAATATTATGGAGCTTAAAAATAATTTTAATAGAAAATTGTGAGATACATACATTTTATACTTTTTTGCAGCCTTTATGACTTAAGTTATTAAGCTTGTTGAGTATCTTAAAGATTGGTGCCCTATAATGATCTGATTTGAGAGTCATCGACCTAAAATTCGTTACGGGGGTCATTGGTAAGTTTAATGAAGAAAAACTTGCACATAAGATTAAAAAATTATATATATTCACACATAGGCGGAGAATGAAAAATTAACAATGGAAAATTAAAAATGAGCTTTTTGATTAAAAGATCATAGTAGTACTGGATTTGACTTTCATAATTTGAGGAATATATTCGTTCATCAATAATTTATTTGTATGTCATTTCTCACTGATTTAGGGTTTTGAATTTTACTTACAAGAGATTAGTGGCACTTTTCAAACGTATTACTTATACAATTTACTCCATATAGATTTAAAAATGAAGTTACGCTAAAAAAGTTCTCAATTTATAAATTATATACGTATAAGTAAGTAAACTGCTCATGTGATTTAAACTTTCAATAGTTGATGTTATATTTAAAAATTCATG
>CAIGRN010122001.1:0-16700 GCA_903798345.1 Fraxinus anomala | reverse complement strand
TATGAGGCTATAAATATAATTTGTGACTTTATAATTCGGTAATATGAGACTAAAAATATAATTTGTATCCAACTAATTTTGAAATTGATGACCAACGAATTAATTGTAACCTACAAAATTTTTGAACTATGACCGTAAAATAATCTATGACTATCTAAATTGTGAATATGACCATATTGTATAAATTGTCGAAATCGAAACAGTCGTCGGAATAAAGCTGCAACGGAACGGTCACCGGAAGAGTCGTCCGAATAATTGCCGAAATCGGAGTAATCGTCGGAATGGTCGCCAGAATAGTTTCGGTAGGGATGGTGGAGATGGAGTGAATTAATTATAATATATTAGAATTANACCTTAATATATTTATTTAATAAAAATATGTTTAATTAATTAATAAATACCTAATTTTTGCAAAGTTGAAACTTGACACCTGATTTTTGCAATTGTCAAAGTTAATACCTGATTTGTGAACTCTTCCCTCCTAATAATTCGCAGGTTGGTTCACCTCTTGTTCATGGCCCACCAGCATGCTTCATTAAATAAGCACCACTCAATCGAAAGGCCTACAAAATCATAAACCACACATTTTCCCATCTTTTCCAACACTAATGGGTTGATAAAAGGTCCACCAAATCAGACCCAATCTCTCTCCACACTCTTGGGCATATCAGTATTAGAATCCAATTGCATAAAAATCTCACTATTCCATCCAGTGGTGGACGCAAACATTTGAAGTTAGTGGGGGCACAATCTAACTTATAAAAAAGTTACGAAAAAATTAATGTATTCAATATCTCATTACAATTATTCTCTATATGTTTTCATACTTTGATAATTCCATAATTACATCATTTCCAAAATTGTCAAATACATCTTTTTCAATATATGTAATCAAATTATCGTTCAACCATTGATCTCCAACTTGATTGTGCAGACAATTTTTACATAAGTCATCGTAGAAAATGCTCTCTCAACTATAGCAATAGCCATGGAGAGAACTAAAACTAATGTCACAAGCTTGTAGATTAATAAATATACTTCATGTTTACTTTTTACAATCAATTTTTTTGCAAGATCACTAAGGCCTTGTAATCCTTTCAAATCTTCGTTAATGTATAGGTCAATAATATATATATCTAATTGATCATAAAGTTTCGAGATATCTGTTACGTCAAAATCTGCTGGATAATACTCACATATTTTAATCACTTTGTTCTTATCAAAACTAGCAAATAAATTATTTGGACACAAACACACAACACAAATAAGTCACTATTCACCTAAGAAAATTGATCATTCAATTCTTGAAATTGCATGGCAATGATGGCATAAAACATTTCCACCTGAAAGTCATGCAAATTTGTCACTGTAACACATCGTAAACGACCTAGAGTTATGAATATATAATCCATATGTGGAATATTGATCTTACGAGCTTCACAAAATGAACAAACCATTCCAAAAGAAAATTTCATCCATCATGGTTTGAAGCTGTAATTTACATAATTTCACCAATCTAATGGCATTGACAATATCTTGATCTTTCCTTTGTAATGTTTTTGACAATTTATTTGAAATTTCTAAGATCTTTCTCATGAGATTTAGATTAAATGCAAATTCAAATTTTAACATTGTCACCAATAAAATATCTGCATTACCTTTCGTTCTGGAACTATAGTATCAGTAGCAATCACCTCAACAACACCAACGATAGTTGAAAATATGAGAATCAAGTTAATCAAAAATTTTAAGAGTAGTTTATTAATTGAGACCTCGTTTGCATAATATTTCACCAACACCGAGTGCTTCAAGAATTTTGATTCTTTATTTCTCTCGAATAAGATCACTCCATTTAGCCGATCCTCCAACAATATTAGCCAATCTATGTAATGAAGTGAAAAAGGCTTCAATTTTCAAATGTTTATGTGCTACAACTACAAAAGCTAGTTGAAATTGATGAACAAAGCAATGATTATAGTAAGCACTTAAATTTTCTTTCAAAATATGTGATTTGAGACCATTATACTCACATCGCATATTACTAACTCCATCATATCATTGACCTCTCAAATTAGATATACTTAAGTTATGTGTGGAGAATAATTGATCAATTGAGTCTTAATTGCAATAGCCGTGGCACTCAAAACGTGCGTGACATCAATAAAATGTTCTAATACACGCCAATTCTTCACATAACGACTAACAACTAACATTCGCTCCTTCATTGAAATGTTTTGAGATTCATCAACTAGAATAGAATACAAGTTATCCCCAATATCTTTGATAATCACATTTAAAGTTTCGAAGGAAGAGCACTCATAATATATTTTTGAACTTGTGGTGATGTTAATATTTGATTCTTAGGTGTATTCGTTAAAGCAACAACCTTAATCTCAGCATTATGATCACACAACCAATGCTATTGTTCAAGAAAGTTCTCTTAATTGTTTGAATCTTTAGATTCACCGTGTCCACGAAATGCCATTTCTTCTTGTAGAATAAATCGAACACAATCAATTGATGCATTCAAATGAATTCTATACTTTGTTCGAGTTTGATATGATTGCTTAAAGAGACATGATTGAATGATTTGTCCTTGATTCTTGAATGATTCATATTGGATCTGAGCCTGATTGTGTGCACTACTTGATGTCCCAACATGCTTTCTAATATTTTCCTTCTTTTTTCAATTTGAAAACCCCCATTAACGAATGAACCACCACTTGAGCTGAAACGATAGCAGAAGTAAAATACAACATCTTTTGCTATATTGTATTCCCAATTAGGATGCTCATTATACCACGAAACACAAAATTACCTTATCTTTGTTAGCCGTTCTTGTGGGTGGAAATTCATGATTGCAAGGTTGAGATGGACCTCGTTGCATAGATGATCTTCGGCATCATAATTTTGTATTGGAACTCTCAATCCAGAATTTGAAAGAAGCTATGCAATATTAACTTCAAGCATTTCATTCCCAACATCGTTGACATTAGTTTCAATCGGAACATTTCCAAGATTAGTTCATCAATTTCATTCATTTCATCACCAAGTTTGTCATCCTTTTTGTCCCCAACATCATTTTCATCCTTTATATCTCAAACATTTCTTTCATTAACATTTTGTTCATTGCAAGGAAACACAAATTTATGTTTAAAGTACTTTTCCATAATTGATACAAACATGTAATGAAAAAAAATCAATTCAAGTGAAAAAATAGTCATTCTATCAATAATCACAAAATAAATCTCACTATTGCCTAAAGGTTTAAATTACTAAGGAAAACAATTTTACAAATCACGATCCCCTAATAATGCTGCATCTATTTTGAATTTTTGATGAAGTCCCCAATTAAATCTCACAAATCGCAATTCATAAACACAATTCACAAATCAATTATCCACCACAAATTTACAATTTACAATCACATATTCACAAATCACAACTTGAAGAAGATCAAAAATTCGCATATTACATATGTCATAAAACCAAAAATTGACCGAAGCCATCGGACAGAAAATAAAATTAGAACACTGTACTAACATTAACACTCTGGTGAGCGACGGTGGACAACTGGAAGCAAGTAGCAACAGAATGGCAGGAGGCAGCGCAAGAGCAGGCATCACTAAGTATATATTTCAACTAACAAATTTTTGAATGAAAAAATGCAGGAAAGCGAAGGAAGAAAGGTATTAGTTATGGAATGCATCACAGAAAATACATTTTCAATGATTTTCAATACAAATATATTCAAATTAAACACGTTCATTTTTCCCATAGAAACGCTTAATATTTTTCAATAAACAAGTAAAAAAGGAAACCCTAGAAATCAAAGAGAATAAGAAATTGAAATGGCATTCTTCAGCAACCATATATCACTACTACATAAAAAAGGCAGTTTTGGGGTACCGTAGATGCAATAGTAACCAATGAGATCATTTTCCAATTTTTCACTCCTTCAGTCCTCCAATTTTATGATTTCTTATGACTTATATCTATTTTATACACGTTATATATATATATATATATATATATATATATATATATATATATATATATATATCCATTTCCATATTTTTTTTCTTAGTCTACTATAAAAAACGACGTATTGAAGTTTGAATAATTTGATTTGTCTTTCTATTTTGAAGAATTTGTTTTTATCTTGCAAATTGGTTCCAGATATCTTAATTGTGTTTAAAAAAAATCTCTGTGACACTGTGTCTCCGTGCATCATGGATTTGGATGGACACCACGCGGACACAAAAACACGGTGTTTGTATCTCCACGCAGTGCGGAGACACCGATGCGCGGACACGAACAGACACACTGTGTCTCTGTGTAGCGCTGACTTTTTATTTCTTACAAGGGCGATGAGTCCAATGAGATTTTACTGTACAAGTACCCAAGATGGCTATAAAAATGACGGCGTATTGTGTGAAGACGACGTCATTTTAAAAAAAGTACAAAAAACTAAAAAATAAAATGCAGTTGCGCAGAGACTTCTCTCCGCGTAGCCTGCAGTTTTACACTTCAATTTGCATTTTTTCCCTTTTCTCTCCGCGCAGCCCGGAGTTTCACACTTCAATTATTCATGTTTCCCCCTTTCTTTTCCATTTCCTCCGACCCCATTTCCATTTCCCTTTCTCCTTTGCTTTCCCTTCTCCTCCAAGAGTCCGTTCTCCTCCAAGAGCCAATGATAAAGGCATTTCTAGAGAAAGGAGCAGAGTGGAGAAAACAATATTGCCATCTTTTCTGATTTATTATGTTTTATTGATGGAAAACAAAACGTGATTTCAGATTTGTGAGCAACTTAACAGGATCTTCCAAGCTCGAAATCCCCCTTCTACTCACAACTCTCTCTGAGTACTAAACCATTTTTTTTTTTTTTTTTTGGTTTTAATTTTTGCTGGGTTGCTTTTGAAATTGGAAATTAAGCTCTCGAGAGATGTGGGTATTATTGAAATTGTGAAGTCTTCATTAAGGAGTGGTGGCTATCCAATTGTATTGAATTAAGTATCATGTATCATATTGTGGGTGGAAAATTTAAGCTTGGTAGGAAAATTGGATTTATATACATTTTGTTTAGACTTTGTAATCAGTCTTTTTTTTTTTTTTTTTTCCTTTTATGGGTTCTTTCTTGTGCATATCCTTGGAGGTGAATTTTGCTCATGTTATCCTGAAAAGATCTGTTGACTCTATTAATGTAGGTGTCTATATTCAAAATGGAGAAGAAGTTGCCATCAAGCTAGTATGCACATCTTTACTTTTGTTTTTTTATTCTTTTGTTATATGAAGTTGTGGGTGTAATCCTTTGATTACTTCGTGGACTATTTTATATTTAATAGGCTTTAATATTATTTGGTTAATTACTAAAATCATCCTTTAGAGAAGAAGGATGGATTGTTAGTGTGGACAATTTAGAAGATATAATCAGAGGACATGTTCAGTTATTTTCCATTTGTATATCCACCTGGCTATTTTAACCAAACCATTTGCTTGGTATTGCCGCACTCTTGTATGATCTGGGGAGGTTTACTTATTTTGATGTGATTTTCCTGAGATGCTTTTGTGGATCTGCAATGCTTATTGATTCATTCTGTTATCCATAATTCTGAAAGATAGGGTTTGAAAGCTAAGTGCCATCTGTTGTTTCATGTGAGAGTTCCAAATAATGCGGACTAAACAAATAATTTGGACTAAACAAGAAATATAGAACTGCAGAACTCTTTCAGTTCAATCCTTTTTCAAATAGAAATAACCAAGATAAGTGTTTGCTAATGTAATCCTAAAAGCATTTTTTTTCCTTTATGAAACTGAATTAGCATTTGTTTTAATGATGTATGCTACTAGGTTACTTTGTAATTTGGAAGTATATAGTTTCATTAATATTCACTTCATGAATTGATGTATGCTAATTAATGTCTGTTGTTTCGTATGCATTAGCAAGATAGAGAGTTCCGTAAAATGTGGACTAAACAAGGAATAAAGAACTAAAAAACTCTTTTAGTTTGGTCCTTTTCGAGGAGAATCAACTATGTTTTCTTCCAATTTATCGAATTGTTAGCTGATGTAATCCTAACTGAATTAGCATTTGTTTATATAGANACATTATTCATAATTCCATGGATATTGTTCGGTTGTATTTTGTGATTATTTTGAGGTTTGCAGGAACTTCGACCCCTGGTTGTGGGCTAGTTTGGGAGGATTAAAATTAAGCGGTCAGCTTGGAATTTCAGAGATATAAATTGAATCAGATTTAAACATGGCGATTAATACTAAACCTCTATTGGGTTGGCATTTTTGTGGAGAGAATGCATTTGTTTGGTTGGTGTGATGAGGAATATGTGGTTGAAAAAAAAAGTTATTGATGTGATGGAAAATATTATTTTATTGAAGAATGTGTGGTTGAAAATGAGTAGAAGAATGAGAATGAAAAAAATAATATGGCTAAAAAAGGGGCATTATGTCCATATTCAAATTCCATTCATTTAATACCCCTTTTGGCATCATTGACATAACTACATACTTATATCATGATGGTAGATATTTGAAATAATTGTAGCATAGTCATAAGCTCTGCTATGACATTCAGAGGATTGGTTGCGTACACAGTGTGTCATCTATAGGCTAGGAGTGCACGTTTGGTTAGTTTTTATTGTACATGTATTTCTGTGTTTGCAATATATCTACAATTCTTTTACTTAGGTTATTTCTTGCAACTTTTCATATGATTTTGACCAGAAATTTTGGATAAGTGATTGCACATATTTATTGGTGGTTGGTAGTTTACAAGAACAGTTTATCCTACTATAATATCTGTATCAAAACAAGGAACTTATATGTCACACTTGTTGTTGGTTGTACATCAATAATACAAATTTCTAAGGAAAAAGAAGAAAAGAAAATGATCTGAGGATGCTCTTCAAGTTTTATAGCTATCAAGTGTATTCAGTTTGTTTAAACATAATCATCGAATATGGGTGACTTTCTTCTTATTAATTAGTGTTCTTGGAAAACGGACAACTTTTAGTTGATGAGTTATTTGTCGAAACCCGGTTAGCAAGATACAGCTATACAGTGTAACATGTTGCTGTTTATTGCACTTCTTATCCGTTCCTATCAAAACTATTTCTTTGCCTATTTGTTTCTAGGGGTGTGGTGGTTGAAAATTTTCTCGCGGGTCATGTTGTAGTGGCTATTTTTGCAATTAATTATTGTACAAGCTTCAGGAATGATGTCACTTGAAAGCTTCATCTATATGGTGTTACTTTTGCATAGCCCTTCACACTTCTTAATAAATTTGTGCTATAAACTATTATATATAAACAGGTTACTGCCTCAACTAATAGGGAAGCAGATGCCACTATCCCCAACTATCCTGGCTTATTACCACAACTTATATGCCAGCTTCACAATGTGACTATGCATGTGAGTTGCTTTTAGAACTTTAATATCTGTTCAGATGTATGTTATTTTCCCTATTGTATACATATTAATAGGTTTTGTTCTTATAATAGGCAGATGTTGAAATGGATGAAGTATATGCACAAATGACTCTGCAACCACTTAATCATGTACTGTACTTTGACATCTTTATTTATTTGTGTATCTTATTGCGTGGTTGCTCTCTTTATTAACTCATTGATTTTAGTAGGATGAGCAAAAGGACTTATGCCTGTTTCTAGCATAACTTGGCACCTCGGGTAAACATCTCACCAATTATTTCTGTAAAACATTGACTGCAAGTGACACCAGCACTCATGGAGGATTCTCTATCCCTTATCGAGCAGTTGAGAAAGTCTTTCCTTCTCTTGTATGTTTGATCGTACATCCAGAATGTGACCTCACATTTTCTATGATATGTTGATATTTTTCTAAGTTTTCATATATGGCTTCTTCAGGATTACTTACAAACACCTCCTTGTCAAGAGTTCAGTGCGAAGGATCTCCATGGAAATGAGTGGATATTCAGGCATATTTTTCGAGGTGAGTATTCTTTAGGAATGGTTTCTTGAAATTTCTTCAATTTGGTTTTGTCAAGTGTTGTTAAAATATTTCCTTATCTGTGTACGGTTACTTCAAAGATCACAAAATTTAAGCAATCATATAGTTTCCATGTTCTATTCAATGGCTTCTCTTAGTCCTCTCTTTTCAGTCTCAACGCTTGGTATGCTACTTTCTCATCAAAATGTCCTTTTATTTATCAGAAAATGGGTTTCCCCCACAATTTCAATCTAGAAGAAGCTCCAGTCTGATTTTTTTACTCTTCAAAGTGGGAAATGTAAAAGCAATCTTTTTGGAGTAAATGTAAGCTTATGTTTTGTTTTGTGAGTTGATCCACGAGGCTTTTATTGATTACTTCTCTAAATTATATCAACGAAAGGTGATGCGTTTTCTGGAATTACTTCAAGTGCAATTCATGATGCTGTTGTTCTTGAACTTCATTTCGATAGCAATGGTTGAAAGAAAGATTTTTGTTCGTTTCACTGGCTATATTTGCACCATTGACCAGTTGAAAACAATCTTTATATATATCAAATGTTTCTATTATCATGTACTGCCATATTTACATACACGTGATGTTTTCAATTTAATTTTTTAATTAGTTTCTTTGTGTAGTAGTATCAGCTTTTGAAATGATCATCTTGTTAGATAGAGGATTAGCGAAGCTATAATATGTTCCCAAAACTGTTGAATAATCCAACAAATTTTAAACTAACTTTTTTTTAACATCTACAATTTCTCACTAATAAAAACACAGCAAATATAAAATTCGTGCAACGTACGTGTCAACGACTAGTTTTTATTAAAACATGCAATCATGCACATACGACTGGCTAAAAAATCGATTTAAAATTGTGGAAAACGGGATTAATTTTCTTACATTTCCAAGTGTATAAGACAAAACCAGCAGCGCTCGCGACTTGATCATTTGCTATTTTTCTGTTTGCAGTCGTTGAATCACCGACGATGGGAGTCAGGGTTAGGAACTACCGACAAGGATGGACCGAATTGCTTGGTTTTGCTTCAAAGTTTGGAATTGGGAGCTGTCGAGCTGGGTGGTTTCTCTCGTGATGGGATTGAATTAGGAGTGGACAGTTTCTTGCATTGGATTTCAGTTTGGTAATGGCCAAATGGGAGGTTCTTTGAATTGGAATTTGGTAGGGGTTCTCTGAATTGAAATTTGGAAGCATTCTTTGAATACTTCATTATTCATTTTCAAATATATTAAAAAAATTCCCTTTTCATTGGTGGGTCATGTGACCCACCGAGATCCATAGTGGGTCCGCCACTGATTCTCAGCTTGGGTAGACCACCATCCCTAGTATAAGAGCCAAATGAAAGTTTTGGCTTCTGTTTGTTATAAATGATTTATAAATTCAATCAAAATCGAATATTAATTTCAACCACAAGTTAATAACTATTATTCTTTGCCATCCAGCAACTTTCCCATCAGAAAGCAATTAGTTCTAGATCTTATCATCTTTCACGTGGAAATCTACAAAAATTTCACAATCTCGGATTTTTTGACAGAGCATGGAGCCCATGCAAATTCAAGATCTTTGTATGCTCCATGTAATTTTTATCGGGTTACCTCTTACGTTGAGATGGAGTTGAGGTTCTGTGGTAGTTGATGCTTCCCTAAGCTCCTTAATTAACCCAGTTGCTATAGAATGGTAATACTTTAGCCTTTTGCACCTAAAAACTTTAACTTACATGCTTCTCAGGTTTTTATCGATCTCTATGAAGAGCGAAGACCAAAAAATATTTTCAAGAAAATAGCCAAATTTTGTTATCCAAGATGTCCACAATGTCCAGTTTAGCAAAAAACTTGAAAATGTTAATATCTGAGCAGTTGAAGAGAAGACCCTTTAAACGAACCACGAGAATCTACTATCACAACCATAAGGTTGATAGCAAAACAAGATATGGTCAAGTTGATAACTAGGAAATGAAAATGTAGTGCTATTATTGTTACATCTAAAAGATTTTTCATTAAAACTAAAGTCTCAGCAAACAAGGAGAACAGTTTGTCACTTGTGTTCTCTATTGTCCTATATATACCAATTCGCAATAAAACCTACACAATTAGCATCCAAACTCCCACGAGTATGACCAATTCACCTTTTCTTAGTTGGTTGAGAATTCAAGGACCGGTATCTTCCCTCCCCTGTACTATCCCTTAGCAAAGAAAGAAAAATTTCCACTAGACATGTGCTTCAAACTAAGTTTCCTACTTCCTCTCTATCTTTGGTCTTGAACAAACAATTCTTCAAACAACAGCCGTGTGGGAGAAACAAGTCATATACAGGAATTGAGCACAAAAGCTCAAACAACATCAAATACATGAACA
Organism: Fraxinus anomala; assembly: GCA_903798345.1. Classification (NCBI taxonomy): domain Eukaryota; kingdom Viridiplantae; phylum Streptophyta; class Magnoliopsida; order Lamiales; family Oleaceae; genus Fraxinus; species Fraxinus anomala. The sequence continues at coordinate 6,346 of CAIGRN010122001.1, read as the reverse complement.
TGCATTAATGCTAAACAATGAAAATAAAAGGCAAAATTGTACAACAATTACAAAGATGTTATTCTAATTTTAAAACTAAATAAAAAAATAAATCTACAAATGAAATTGCATAAAGAACTCTACTTTCAACCATCGATCCCAAAAAAATGTCCAAAATTTTTTTTACTAATTTTAATTTCAGAACTAGTCCATATGGAGATTAAAAATATAAAGAGTTATATCTTAAAAATGTTTTTCCTTTCTCAATGGCAAAGGCTCTAAAGGTGCTTTTGTAGTTACATGGATTTTCCCTTCCATTCCATCTGATACTTCATTCACCATTTCGACTTATTTGAATCAAACACAAAGCATGATTACGATTTTATACTTCTATGGCTGATAAGGGATTTAATGAATAATTACTAATGAGGAAAATCATTAAATGTAAAAAATAAATCACAAACGGTAAAATATTATTTACCCTCTGTACATGATCCCAACTTCAAATTGATGCAAAATGAAACCCTAACCAGAAAGCACGTGTTGGAATTACATAAATATCCTTTGGAACCCCTTTAAATCGAATCCAAAATAAGACGAACCGAGCTAGTGTGCCAGGGAGGGTGTGATACCCTCTCTGACAGACCACACACAACGGGGGGAGAGAAGCATTTTTTTCATTTTTTATTTCACGTCAGTCCCACACCCCATGTGAGGTTAGGTCACCCAGATGGACAAAATGTTTCTGGCACACTAGCTTTATTCATATAAGACACACCCGACTCGGAAAAAGCCCTTAATAATCAAATATTTATAACGGTTCTTTTATAACAAACTTCTGATCCAATTTAAAATCTGAGAACTCAACCAATTTGAAATTCTCACCTTAAACTAAATCTCTCTTTTCTTGAGTTCTCTGTATCCATTACATTACTTTTCTTTCAATCTCTGTTTCAGTTACATTACTCTCGTCTCAATCTTGATTTCTCTCCGTTTCATTCTATTTTCACTGTAATATTTCACAACGCTAATCTGAATTTTGGAATATACATACTTTACATACGGAAAGATTAAAATCATGGCAGATGATTATGGTGGATCGGACGATCATTCCAGACCCGAAACAAAAACAAATTCAAGAAAGATGCGTTGATGGCCAAGAAGAAAGTTTTCTTGAAAAGAAAAGTACGTATAAAGAAGAAGACAACGAAATTATCCGTTTTGTGCGATGTCAAGGCTTGCGCTGTGATAGTAGGCCCTGATGGGCAAATTGAAACTTGGCTTGAGAATTGAAGTGACGTAAGGGAGTTGATAGACTTGTACAAAACAAATTCAAGTATTTTCTTGATTAGTTTTTATTGCGACTGGAGAGCCCTTTTTATTCATGTTCCATTATGTTCTTCCTGGAATTCATATACGGGTCTCCTTCTATAAAGATCAAACAGTGGCGGATAAAGCCCAGTGCAGCCTCGGCCCAGATAGAAATTTTGTTTGTAAGTTTTTTGAAAAAAGAATTATAGGTCAGCCCAAATTTGAAGTTAGCCCACTAGCTATCCTATTCAATATATACCCACTTTAGCCCAGCTTAAGTGGATCAAGTTTAAATCTAATATTTGTAATTAGCCCACATACCAATTTATCTCCTTCGAATTGAACTTGTTCTATCCCAATTTGTCTACTGTTGTTGCAGATAAAGCAATGATTTTTTTTGAATAAAGATATGGCCTTTTTATTCTATGATATAATTATATAAAGTTAAAAATTCAATTATTTTTGCCAAAGGCTTAAAAGTTAAAGCTGCAATTTAATCTTAATGTTGTGACTGCTAAATTAAAATTGCTAATTGCGTGAGTTTAATTTCATGGTATTGAGTTTAATTTTTAATTTTTGTATGATGTACAAGGAAAATTGTGTGAAATTGCAAAAATACAATTCCACGTTTAGAATAATAGTTTTGTGAATATTATTTTACGTTTTTATATTTTTTTAATCTAATTGACTATGACTTCATCCATCAATTATTTCAGTGGACCAACTTCATTATAGTTAAAAATGGAACATCGTCAATCTACTGCCAAGAAAAGGAAAACATTGTTCTCTTTCCTTACAAAGGTAGATGAATTTACCACAAGTACGCATTCTGTTGAAGTTGAAGAGGATACTACATTTCATTAAAAAAAAATTCGAGTGGTATACAGCATCTTTTATGGTATGAGTTCATTGAAAAAAAAAATTATATTTCAGCCCACCCTAACGTAACCATCTATGAACACATGATGTACATATAGAAATAGTAGTATTTTGATCTTTAGCGTAACTGCATCCATTTTCTTGCAAATGTCGGACCGAATGTGTCAAAAATTAGCCATAAAGTGCAAGCCACATTTTGAAATTTTTTTTTTACGTTTTTCCATTTAAAACTTTCAGTCACTTGGTGATTCCGTTCCGACACATTCTTTCAGTTCGCACCGTTGTACCCTGGGAAGCAAGCGCTCGAATTACTTTAGTTAGGTGGCGAATATTGCTTTAAGGATACTGTGTTGAACATAGGCCCCGACTCCAAGACGTCCATCTTAATTTTTGTCTACTGCAATTTTTTGTTTACTTCTTCTAATTCAGTTTACTGTTTAACAAATTTATTACAGGCATCACAGGACATTCATTTATTATAGCTTTATTTCATGTGATTCAAGTCGATAAAGAAGACATCATTTGGAAATTATAATGCTTTGCCAATAATTTACCCTATCTTCTTTGTAATTCCAAACGTTGATTGACAGGAAGTGAGACGAAGCCAAGTCTATCAACCTCTCTTTGAGTGCACTAGGGAAGTGTATTAAATGCACTTGAATTCTCTGGCACAGCAAGAACCTCATTAATTATTACCATTGGGCCATCACCATGCCACCGAGGAGAGACTGCCAGCGCTATAATGTTAGACAATGGGTAATTTTCATTTTTCTTGTTTATTCAGATGTTTAGTATGAACATATTACACGTTAGTTTCCATTCATGTACTTTTTTAGGTTTCTTTTGGTTGGGCATAGATTGTAGCTCCAATTATTCATTCTTCTCGTTACTCTTGTCTTCGTGTTGAATTTGGAAAGATGCTCGAGAAGATGATTGAGACGTCAATAATTGGCTGGAAAATGAAATATTTTGCATTTACACAGGCTATGAAGGTGGAAAATATGTTAAAAATTAAAGAGGAATATGATTATATAACTTTATTAAGGAAGCTTGACGTACAATTAGACAAACTAATTGCCGGGCATGAAAGACAGCAAAAAGAATTTCAGGATGAGTTTGAAAGGATAGCTTTGGAAGCACAGAATCGTATTGCTGAGGCTGAACAGAACTATGCGGATGCATTGGCGGTAACTGCATGCTTTACATGATAATATACCATGTTCAAGATGGGGACTGGATTGAATTTATTACAGATAACAGGTAAAATAGCACAATAAATAGTTTATGCTGTAGATTACTAGTCAGACGCTCTTCTGAGGTAAATGTAACTGTATCCAAATTGATGCCTGTTGAACACCCATATTCACATATTAATTATAATTTAAAACTGATTTTTGTTTTATCCACAAGCTTCCATGTAGCTTTATCATATTTACTTGTCATTGTTCTTCATCGAGGTCGTTGTTTATCCTATCATTTATTTGCAGTGTGCGTATAGTTATCTTCCCTTCACGGACATGTACACATTATGTATTTATTGTTAATAACGGCACCAGAGTTGGAGAAGAAAATCACCAAAGTATGCAGTAACAAGATGAACAAAATACGAACAAAACGATATCAAAATTGAAGGCCTGAACGCGTGATTGCTGTCTTCAAACTATATTTGTATCCACTCTGAATAATTGAGATGCTTAAGGATTTTCGACAAATGATTTGAAGGATTGATCAAGCCTTGTTACAGAAAATATCAAAGCACAAATATTTTCCACCCAAACTTGAAGAACACAAAGGGAAAATTGAATATGAAATTAGAAAATAAGACTTTCTTGTTTATGGAATGAATAATCTTTTTCATATGATTTTTTCATGTGTTTGTCTTGACCAAGATCATCTATTTATAATTCATAAGAAGATCTCACGAAATGGTGCCAAGACCATGTTGAAAGGCTACCAAAATTGAAAACAAACAGTCAAAAAACTGTAGGAAACCGATCTCCAACGGCCGAATTTTTGTTCCATGCGGCCGCATGGAATTGCGAAAGGCAGGGACTAAAGTCCCTGCATATGGCCATGCGGTCAGTTTTTGGCCCCTTCCCTTTTTTCTTTCTTTTCAATTTTTTTCATTCTTTTTCTTTTTCTTATTTTGTTTTGAACAATATATATAACATATATGTATTTATGTGTATTTGAATTTATAAAAAAAAAAATTGGTTGACGTGCTTTTTTGTTCTGCTAGTGCTTTCAACTCTTTCCCAATTCTATCAATTTAAAGACGTTTGTAATCTGAGTTTGAGTTTCCGTATTGTCTATTTAATTAGGAAAACATTCTATTATGCATACTTTTGGATTAAGTAACACTCGTGGAACATTTTATTTTATTCTTATTTTTTTGTTAACGTAAGAACCCGCAACCGCTACCCGTCCACTCCAAGGGGACAGAGGCTTGACAACTGTGAGTGTGCACTAGGTAAACCCCGTTTCATATGCAGTAGCCTGCAAACTACACAGATAAATCGTACTAGGCAAGCTCGATGCGACGAGTTCGACTGAGGAAATGCTTGTGGAACATTTTATTAGTTGATGTTTCAATGGTTGCTTTAGTGTCACAATTTGGCCATACTCGGTTTATTTGACATCTTTCAGTTTTATCATTTTCTTTTTGCAGAAGGAGAAATTGAAGTATCAGAAGACTATGCAGAATCAATAAAGAAACTCGAGGAAAACAATGGGTAGCAAAACAAGAAAAGCACGGACAGCGAAAAGTCAGAGTTTGGCTGGCTGATGATGGCATCGATTAGAAATCCCACTCAGAGGTACTCCAGTCAATATTTTCTAATTTGTACAGCCATTGTCTGCTGCAGTTGGTAACTTTTCACAGCTTCAAGGTTGAAGCTTCAAATATATAAACATAATTTTATTTTTGTGCATGTATTTTGATGTAAGGATTCAAATAATATGGGACCACTTTTTTGTGTATAATGCTAAAGAATAGGTCTATCACCCCCAAGAACCCTAGGTGAAAAGCTCACATTCAAAAGAGACATAAAGACTCTTGCATATAGAACTTTAGAGTCCAGCCCGAGTTTCCAGGCCTAGTTGAAGCGAATGAGAATTGATTACGGTTAAAGTTACGAGACATATGTGCAGTAAATCAACTTAAATTATGTTTAGATATGATGATTAATTCACAAGGTTGATCATCTTTGGTATAGAAAAAAGGAAAAAAAGGCTACTTGTTATTCACTTGAAGTTCTGTTTAAAGCACATCGATCAATTTTGTGAAGTTCTTTTTCATAGAAACGTCATCCTAGTTTGTGCATCGTTAAGAGCCGAAATTGGCTTAGTGAATTGTTAGTGTTAGAATTAGGCTGTGACCCGAATTCTTATTTAGTATTTGATTGGAAATATTGTTGGAGGAGCATTGTGAATTGGTAGTAGGCTTAAAATATCTTAAAGGAGTTCAAGGTGAATTTGACTCCTGTTTCATACCAAATTCTCCATTATTGGTTCTACCAATTGTATTGGGATTTCACCTTATATTAAACTCTTCATATATTAATTATCCTAATATGTTATGGATTCTTTTGTTATAAACATGTGGTGTATAATACATATTGAAATTGACCAATTGTCCAATTAATTATTGGTTCAAAGAGATCCTTTGTAATTCCTTACTATTGATTATAGTGAATTCTCCGTCTCTGCCAACGATTTTCTCGGATTTGGGTTTCCATGTAAATCTTATTTCTTAATGATCTATTATTTTCGTATTGCTCTCATTATTATCTTTTTTAATTATTTGACCGAATTCATACAAACTAGTATTAGAGTGATTTTGGTATCTTCAAAATCGTGAGGGTTCAAGTCCCTCTATCCCCAAAAGCCTATTTGACTCCCCAAATATTTATCTGGTATCTTGTTTGTTTTACAACCGTTAGTACAACCATTATATTGCATTTGTGTAAATTTCCTGTTAGGTGGTGGTTGTCATCAGAGGAGGGTGTAACTTGTTATGTAAATGAAATGCTTTAGTTTTGTTTAATTACTTCATTTTTCTATTCAATTACACGTCTTAAAGTTTAAATATTAAAGTAAAGAATTTATTTATTTATGTTTATATCTTTAAAACGTTAATCACTTGTTGATATTTGTTATGAAGTTGCACAAAGATAGA
>CAIGRN010121979.1:0-21266 GCA_903798345.1 Fraxinus anomala | reverse complement strand
TATGAGAGTGTAATTGTTAAATATTTTCCTGATGGGGAAATTGGTAGATTTTTATGAAATATGTTTGATTATATTATTCTTGCTTGATTTTGTTTTCTTTTTCAAAGAAAAGATGCGATCTTTTAATTGTGATGCTGATATGCTATTTTTTTTTTCTTTTTGTTAATTGGCTGTGTTCTCTGCGTTTCTTAGTTTGGTTTCTGGCCTGATTGCACTGATTAAGTTTTATCGTTGTTCTCTAGCTGAAGTTTTTGTTTCCATCCGACTTTGTCTTTGGTTCTTTTGCGACTGTAATTCAATCTTTTCATTCGTGGCATTTATCATTTAGATAGTCTAGTTAGTTGGCCTTTCGCATGAAGTATTACAACTCAGGCAAGAATCTTCTTAGAAAGTCAAGGAATGCTTGGGGACTGGATCGACTGTATTGGATAGGAAAATATGGAGAAAACAAACCCATTAATTTCTAGTGGTGCAAGTTTAATTCTATCAAATCTTCATCCTATTCATCTATTTGATTATTATATAGAGATGTCTTGCTAAGCTTAAAACTTTTAAGTAATTTTTTTTTTCTGCCATACATGTTTGAAGCTTTATAAAAGTTACTATTTTTATGATTTACTGTAAAATCTTTCTCTCTTTTTTCCGTATCTCCAACAAGTCTTTACTTAATGTGAAAAAAAAGGAAGCAAATTTACATTTTGTTAAGCTTAGAAAACATGCTTATAATTCTGTTTGACAGTTATGGGAAAGGACTCGAAATCCAAGGACGCAGGAGGGAAGGGTAAGGGAAAAGCCGGTGGAAGTGATGCCGGTGCATCAAAGGACAAAGGCAAAGGAGGGAAGGGTGATGGCCTTGGAACCTGCACCTATGTCAAAGGTTTCTTCTTCCTTGCTCCCTTTTACAAAATTGATACGTCAATTTAAAAGTCTATAGCAATATGAAGTTGCCACCATTTGCAAATTTATTGCCTGTTATAATATTTTTTTCCACCCATTTTAAACTTTTACCAGCTAGGCACATCTTGTGTGAGAAGCAAGGAAAAATTAATGAAGCATATAAGAAGCTACAAGATGGCTGGCTGAGTAATGGAGACAAGGTTCCGCCAGCAGAGTTTGCTAAAGTAAGTATAGTTCATCGTTTTTGTATTTGGTAGGTAGGAATATTCAATTAGATGACAGTAAATTTTTGCTTCATATTGTTCTAGGCACAAGACATGGCTTGCTTAATTATGTGGCAGCCATATGTTAAGGAGCAAAATACTCTCTCCTTTCTTGATAATAGATGAAAAAGTTATCTATCTGATACATTTAGGACACGCTCACTGACTGTGAAGCATGGACACTCTTGCTGGGGTGCTCTGTCCAGGTCCAACATGTATCAGACGCGGACACTCCTTAAACACTTCAGAACTTGTATTTGACACGCCATTTGATTTGTCTTATTCATTATATACTTCTTAAATATTCAATACTTAGGGACAGTTTCCAAAACCCCCAGCACACATCGAACATACCATGTGGCATGTCTAATATTGTTGTTACTTCTTATTAACATGTGGGAATGTGTCCTGGACGATTCAAGGAACAGAAAGGCGCATATTGTGAAGTTTGGAACTTAATTCATAGAAATTTTTATTTATAAAACATTTTAATTAATTATATATGCATGTAAAATTTGAAGAATTTAAACTGGCGTGTATCCAATGTGTCCGTATCTTACTTTTTGAAAAATCATGTGTAGGTGTCTGTGCTTCTTAGCTTAGCAAAAGATAAACTTAGAGCTTGTTTGTCAAAGCTTAAATTATAATTTAAGCTGGTGAAACATAATTTTGCCCTTACATTGGTAGGATCCACAATTTACTATTCAGTTTTTACCGGCTTATAAACACTTAAAAGTACTACCAAACAAACACTAAGCCTTGTTGTAAGTTGTTGATCTGTTTCTTTTTCCGTTGTTCTTCAGCTAGCTGCAGAATATTCAGAATGTCCATCTGGGAAGAAAGGTGGGGACTTGGGATGGTTTCCCCGTGGCAAGATGGCTGGTCCATTTCAGGAGGTTGCGTTTAACACAGTTGTTGGAGCTACCACTGCACCATTTAAGTCAACGTAAGTTTCTCAAATCCTGAATTTTTTTCTCATAATTACTTGCTTCTCAGATTTATCTCTTAACACTCACTGTGCTCTGATATTTACTGATTTCATTTTGTTCTGTAACTTCAGACATGGATACCACATTATCTTGTGTGAAGGAAGGAAGAACTGAGATAATGGCCATGGATGTGAAGAAATAGCGCCTGTATTCGATTATCTAATATTTGCCCCGAAATAACATGATGTTCCAAATTGGCAGTTGAATGATGTGTTCATTTAATATTGTGCATTTGTCATAACTTATGTGGGAGATACAGTAGTTTTTGGTCGTTGACTGTCGGATTATTATCGAAATCATCTCCTGAATGATAATAGTGACCCTATAAATTACAACTGCTTTGTGTTTGTTGAAGTTATAGCACTTTTTTGACCAACTTCAAGGAATTCTGAACCCTAAATTAATGTTAGTTAACTGTAGGAAAGGTGAAAGTGTTCAATAGTTGAACATTGTCTAATGCTTAACTTAGTGAGGTGGTGTATCTGAGTTCAAGTATATTTTTTATACAGAATTGTGAGGATTCTGTACTTCTTTTGGAGGAAATGAAAGGGGTTTAAAGGTTCGATATCACTCGATCACTTCAATTAGTTGCGACATGGTATGAAAACTTTGAGAACTCAAGTGGCTTTCCTTGATTGTCATTGGTTTATTAGAGCGGTATGGCTGGATAATCGTTACATCTATGATAGACTTGGAGTTTAAACCCTCTAATCAAGGGTGTTGATTGATTGAATGATTGGTTCACATCGTACATGACCTTAGCGAATTTTGTTACGAGAGCTTACCTAATGACTAAACTTCCATTTAGCAAACTTATTAATCGTTTATAAATAATTTATAAATGTTCAAATTTCATTATTAAGTTTACTATTTATTTCAATGAATCTAAAAGTACTATTTACTTATTCTTAACTCATTTTTGTCTATTTATAAATTAAATTGTATGTAGAGGGGCTAACTCGTTTGCTCTCCGACTTGAACACAAAGTTTAGGAGGAGAGGGTAGTGTTGTGTTATGATCTTAACGTCAGTTGTTCTACAAGCTCGGTCTTTGAAGTTCTAACCCCCAAATAATTGAGCTCACTATAATATGTAATGATAATGCGGTGTTATATATTTCATTCCATAAAATTTGATCTTAGCAGAACATATAACTTGACATCTCGATTTGATGTGTCAAGGACACAACAATATTATTGTATTTGTTTTCGTACTAATAATGATTGCTCTAAAAAGCTCGTCTAGACGTATCTTGAATTTAGCAAATATTCATTCTTTATGTTTTTTAGCCTAGACCTGATTATATTTAATAAGATAGAATTTGATATTACTATCTAATCACATTTCATGCCTTTTTGGAAAACTACTGACGGTGAGCGAAATAAATATGGAGTAACAAAAATTTACAAAGAGCAAAAATGTAGAAACTTTTTTTTTCCCCCTTGCCAAATAGCAAGAGAATATTACAGATAAATTTGAGAACAAAATTCCAATTTCCTCTTATTTTCCTCATGGTTTTCCTCTCTCTTTTCTATTTTCTCTAAGTCTGCTACGTGTATATTTGAGATTGACAGCTCGAATAACAATAATATTCCCCTTGCAAGAGGGGACCGTGATCATTTGAGAGACCCACATCTCTATTTCTATTCAAAAAAATCCAAAAATCTCAAAGAACAGAGAAAACTGATGCAGTTTTTGTAATGCACACTCCCTCCAATTCAGCAATTCAGGATGGCCAACCATTCAAGATAGCCCACACTCCTCCTGCAAATCAATCCGCCACGTGTCAATCATATCATTTCTATTTCTTCCTTGTCCAACAACATCAAATTTGGTGAATTGTTTTGAGGGGGATAATTACTGTCTTCTCATCCTTAAAACCTCTCTTCAAGAATTTAGATTGAGTGAAAAAGGAAAAAAAATCTTGGAAAGGCTAAATCAAGAATGGCATCGACAGCTGCTTCTTTGGTTTCGTCGACTTTGATTCAGTCAATTGGTGGGGGTCTTAAAATTCAAACATCTTCTCTTTCTAATCCGATTTCACTCACTTTTACGAGGTATATATAGCAGCTATCTGCATCTTTTTTGGGTAATTCTATATCAAGATTATGTCTTTTCTATTTTTTGCGATGATTATGTTTGGTTTTATATCGGTATTTTGAGGTTTAGGTCACTTTTGGGCATTAGAGAGTAGAATTTCCGTTTTATTTCGATGAAGGTTTTGATCAATTATTGATGACACACAATACTAACATCTGTTTTGTGGGTTTTATGAAAACAAATGCGGTTAATTTAGCATTGACCTTCAGTGCACAAACCTGAAAGTTCTTTTCTGCTTGTATCTGATTTATGCGCTGTGTCCATAAACGTTTCAGTGGACTTGCAGTCCTTTTCTGATATTATTCTATATTCAATCCAGGAGAAAATCTCGAACTATTGTGAAGGCAACTGCTCGGGTTGATCAGTTCTCCAAAAGTGACATCATTGTTTCTCCATCTATTCTTTCTGCTAATTTTTCCAAGTTAGGAGAGCAGGTTGTTTTTCATTTTCTAATATTTGCTCTCGTAGCCATGTCTTAGATCTCAGAAGCAGAGTTTTAGCTGCAGTTGAAATTCATTATTTACATGATTGCTGTATATAGAGGTGATTGATCATCAAGGCCTATGACGTTCACCCTTTTACATGTTATATCTCTAGGTCAAAGCAGTTGAGCTAGCAGGTTGCGATTGGATTCATGTTGATGTGATGGATGGCCGTTTCGTTCCAAATATTACAATTGGGCCTCTTGTAGTCGATGCCCTGCGCCCCATCACAGACCTTCCATTAGACGTGCATTTGGTATTCTTCATTTTTCATTTTTCATTTTCTTTTTTAAATTTCAGACCTACATTGCATGAAAATGTTTTTTGCTAAAACAGAATTGATGCATTGCAGATGATTGTGGAACCTGACCAAAGAGTTCCTGATTTTATAAAGGCTGGTGCTGATATAGTCAGCGTCCACTGTGAACAATCTTCCACCATCCATTTGCATCGCACCATAAATCAAGTAATGCCATATTTATTGCAACCTGTGTTGAGGTTTTAATTAAATGCATTCAAGTTTGGCAGGCTTTGCATACAAATTTTTTAATTTTATTTTTACCATCAATCTTTCATTAGAGAGAGTATGGAGAAATAATTAACCACAATCAACTTGTCTCACACGGTGATGCCTTTTTTGCTAAGATAAACTGAGACCTTGCCTTGTCAAATGGTGAATCTTATAACTCATGCATTGGTTTAACAATGTCATGTACCATTTCTTGAATGATGCTGGAAAGTTTTATATGCGATCAGCAAGGTTGTGTTATGCACGTATGGATATATGTATTATCTAAAAATAATGATTTTTATCTTTAAAAGGAAAGACTATAATTTTGTTATTTCTCTCTGTTTGTGTAGAAGGAAGAAAGAAATATAGAGAGAATAAGTTTGGATGTACAAAGTTTTGGGTTTGGACGTTTAATTGCCATGAAAGTATGATGTATTTGGCTTTGTAAGTTTGAAGTAGCTTCGAACTTGTAAGCTAAGTATGAAGTTGCTTGGGAACTATGAACTATGTATAATTTTGGGTTTGGATAATTAGAGTTGAAATAATCCTGGACTTTGGACATATGAAGTCTAGTCCATGATCTGTGGGAAGATCCCCCGTGTTTGTCTGAAAATATGATTACAAAATTTAAAAGTCTTGAATCTTCTTCGAAGGATTTTTTTTAGGGCGTGCCTTTCAAATTTAATGTGGAGTTCAGAGAGGTGCTTAAACACCCTTTGAAAAATTAAATAGAGGTTGAGTCATTGAACGACATATATGAACTTTAGAAACATAAAACAATCATTTAACTTTTCTTTCTTCTTTCTTTCTTCAGTTTATACTCTATTCATTGGATCTTGGGACATGTTTAGATTGAAGAACAGTTTATGAGGTGCACACTAATTTATTCCCAAGTGTTAGGCATTTTGACAGGTGGTATTTCCAGTAACCTTTGCCATAGATGGAGACCATTCTTAGGATAGCTTTTTAAAGAAGTGCATTGCCTAACTTCCTTTCTGTTTTCTGTATCATCTTCAAGTTTTAATCAAGTTTTGCCACATCATATCAATTTCATGTAACAGTTTACACACAGTAGATAACTGTTTTCCATATTTGGATTTTGCTATTAGAAAATTTACAAAGTGCATTGCCTAACTTGCTATGAGTAACTTGGACTGCCTGCAATTGAATTCTAGTTGTGTATTGTCTGATCACGGTTCTTTTTTAATTGCTCTTTTTTTCTGAAAAGAGAGTCCTAATGAGGGCAAGTAACTATTTCGGTTTAAAGCATACTCATTATCTTTTATCCAGGAATCGTGAAAGAACTTCCTGGGATTACTATGTGTTATGTTATTACTAACCTTGGACTTGGTTAATATTTGATTGTGTGATGTTCATGATGGTCAGATGGCACTAGTTCCTTGGCAAGTTACGTGATGATTTTACAGTTTTAGTGGATAGACTATGGCATAAAGGAAGCTATAGACTTGTCAGAATGTGGACCTAAAATCCTAGAAAAATTGAATTGGGATCTGAGTTCTACAATCCGCAAACAATGGGGACTGTGGTTGCAATTTTTTCTTTTCTTACTGTATCGATTCTTCTACTGTATTTGCCTATTTGGTGTTAAGTATATGTTAATCCACTTACTGTTTTTAGAGCTCCATAGGATAGTCATGAACTTCGATTTCCTAAATCAATAGAAACTTCTGTTTTGCCCAAGTAACTACATTGTTATTAAGAAAAGTGAAAGGTGAGTCTTGTCTTGTATTATATAGTAATGGAGATGGCTTTTCTTTCTTATAATGTTTGGGTTGGAGACATATATTCTGGGATTTATTTGGTTTATATACATAGGCTGTAAAGAAAAATTGGATTACTCCAGCTTTAGTTTTATTTCTTGCATTTCCTGTTTGAGTGATCATGTTGACATTCTTTTTCGGTAGCTATGTTTCTGATGACTTTGTCATACAATTTAGGTTAAGAGCCTGGGTGCTAAAGCTGGAGTTGTTCTGAACCCTGGAACTCCATTAACTGCCATAGAATATGTTCTTGATGGTGAGATTATTTCTTGACTAGAAGGTTCAAATGTCCTTTTTGTAGTGCTCCTTGCAGTCAACAAGGTTAAGACCAACATTGACTAAAGGCTACAATAAGAGGTCTCGGATATATATTTGACAAAAGAAATGATAAGTATAAAATTCATGGAAAATACTTGTTGTACATTTACAGATTCTTTTATAGATTGATGAAGTGACGATAAAATAAATTAAAACTGTCATAATCTCTTTCACCACTGGGTTCATGGCAAAACGAAACTGGGGGAACCTTTTTATTTTATTTTATTTGGTTGGCGATATTTTGATTTAATCAAATCATGTCACTCATCTATTGGTAAACAAATCTGTAAATTGTGATGTACATGTAACACAACCGAAAATTCACACCTTTGTAATTTGATCATCAAGCAAATTGCTAAGCCTCCGTTTGCCAAAATTTATAAATGGTCAAACTTCACTTTCAATCACACATTCCATTAAATCCACAAGTACTATCCACTTATTCATCACTCATTTTTATCTATTTATAAATTAAATCGTTTCTGAATTCTTCCCAAACGGAGGAGGGTAAATCATTAAATCAGTTGTAGTGGGGTATAGGTCCCACTGGACAACCTGAATTTGCTAAAACTCAAACTGTTAATCAAATTATATCTAAGAAGAAATGACTAGCCAATAAAATTTATTCGGTCTGTGAATTACATAATATAACATTCTCTCTTTTTCAACTAACAGTGGTTGATTTGGTATTGATTATGTCTGTAAACCCTGGATTTGGCGGGCAGAGCTTCATTGAGAGCCAAGTTAAGAAAATATCAGACTTGAGAAGAATGTGTGCAGAGAAGGTAGTGAATGTTTCTAGCTGGTCCATCAGCAATGATTTGAGAAGAAATCATATTCTTTTGTTTGTTTTGCAGGGAGTGAACCCCTGGATTGAGGTAGATGGTGGAGTTGGACCTAAAAATGCTTATAAGGTCTGCCATTTTGATAACTTCTCTCTCAACACTCCACCCTCACGCCCGTCTCTCTTTTCCATCTTTGTTGATTTTTTCAGCCATCAATGTTGGGGTTTCCATCTATTGTTATTTGTTGATATTTTGTGTATCTTCTAATTGGACTTTAGGGGAGTGTTGTTCTTGTCAGTACATCTAGCTTTATGAGGTAATATGCGGAGAAGGCCCTGATGGTAGAACTGTGAAATTTATAAGATAAAGATCATGTTTATTTAATTTTATTTTTCTACACTGAATTGGCCCGCTTGAATGTAAATAGAAAAATGAAAGAAAACCCTCCAGAAATGAAGTACCACTGATTGAAAGGGAAAATAGAAGGATACAAAATAGAATATTTTGATTATTCGAGGACTAATACTACTCAGATGTTCGACTTTTATTATTTTGATTTCTTAGCAGTTTATAATTTCATACAACAACTCATCCAAATAATTATTAGGAATTAAAATCATAATCTGACACTAAGGCTAAAGCCCATCCTCCATCGTGGTCATAGGTGAACTCATGTTGTTACGTGTCTAGTTTACATTGTCCCCTTGCAAACACATTCAGATGAACTAAGTTGGGCTACGTTAAAACGACCATTTTTGACAGGTTATTGAGGCTGGGGCCAATGCATTAGTTGCTGGATCCGCCGTCTTTGGAGCTCCAGATTATGCTGCAGGCAAGAATATAACAATTTCGTCTTAAATGTTGGTTAGGAAGAATTCGGTAATTTGGTGATGTTTCTTAACTTTCTCCTGTACATTTTGTTGTGTTACAGCCATTAAAGGAATTAAAACCAGCAAAAGGCCTGTTGCAGTTCCAGTATAAAATTTTCATTCAAGATGTTGTTCAAGTCATCGTGTGCTCTTGATTCCCGGGTACCTGAAATCATATTAGCGAGTCGATAAAAATGTATGCTATAACGACAGATACATGATGATGAAATCATGTATTTGTCCACCCTACTACTCTATGTGCAAACTTTGAGCTCATTAAGGCTGCTCGACTCTGCTAACTGATTTCTTGTTGCCTTTACCTTTCTTCGTTTCATTGAACATCTGTCTACTTTTTGTTGCAGATAAAATATGGGACGAGCTAGAGCGAAATATTGAATGTTGTTGTAAGATAAACTGTTAAAGGAGGGATTCCTCTGAAGTCGAAAATAAGACCAGTAA
The DNA here is from genome assembly GCA_903798345.1 of Fraxinus anomala. Lineage (NCBI taxonomy): Eukaryota > Viridiplantae > Streptophyta > Magnoliopsida > Lamiales > Oleaceae > Fraxinus > Fraxinus anomala. The sequence goes on along the minus strand of CAIGRN010121979.1, from coordinate 11,813 downwards.
GAAACATAGTTTAGACCTGTTGTGAGACGGAATGTCTGTAACATATTTTGCTCTAAGGGATTTGTTTATATGCCCACTTTAAAGAAACTTCCTTCATGTATATGTTGCAGGTTCATAGATTGTACATTGTACCATTTGACACTGAATTACTTGTATTATTTTTGCATAAATGATCGTTCACAATTTTCATTTCTGTGATTCCTAGAGTACTATAATTTTTCCATCTATAAATAAATTCACGAAAGTCTCACCACACGATACATCATCAAATTCATTAAATCGACAAGCAGATATGTGGTCGATGAGTTTACTAGAACACTTTGTAAGTTCGGTGATTATTTATGCTAATAACTTTCAATCTCGTTTTGTCTAACCTTATAAAATGGTCAATAAAAAATCGTATACTTGTACATGACACAACATATTTCTCTAAAATTGTTCACATTGAATCGTAATTAAAAGAATTTCTGATCAGAACGTTGTACAATTCTAGAACAAGCTAGACAACTCGAGATCATAGCTATATGTTCTTATATTTTCCATCAAATGATGAAGAACCACGTGGAATTCATTTGCCATGGGATGATCATCATCGGCACTAACAAACTCATGAATACAATTCCCCAACTCAATTGAGCTGCAGCCAGGAGCCCTCCTCCGTTTTATCCCATTTCTAACTATCAATTTCTTATCCCACATCCCTTTTGCACTATAGATGTTAGACATCACAATATCATCCCCAACAAGGCTCTGTTCCAATTCAAGAAGCTTATAATAAGTGACTGATGCAAGTTCTACATAGCCATGAATACCACACGCCCCGAGCAGTGTCCTCCATATAACTGCGTTTGGCTTTATGGGCATTGCCAAAATGAACTCGTATGCTTCACTTAACAGCCCACCTCGACAAAAAATGTCCACCATGCAGCCAAAATGAGAGTTCCGAGGCTTTAGCCCATAATCCTCTATCATACTTTTAATGTATCTCTTGCCCTCTTCAACCAACCCTGCGTGGCTACAAGCCATCAAGACACCAATAAAAGTAACATCGTTAGGTTTAGGAATGAGTAAATGACCGTATTTCTTGGCTATCATCTTCTTGCTTTCTTCTTCCATGGCAGCAAAAGTTTGCAGTGCTTCATGTGCTTGGCCATGTATTGCATGCCCCACAATCATTGATGTCCAAGTTGTGACATCCTTAATTTTCATGCTGTCAAACATTTGCTTAGCAGTCCTGATATCCCCACATTTTGTATACATGTTTATGAGTGCATTGTTTAGGCTTAAATCTGCCTTCAACTCTCTTTTTCGTCGAATACAAGCATGAATCCACTCACCCATTTCCAAAGCACCAAGAACAGCGCACGCTGATAACGCGACTGTGAGAGTAACTTGATCAGGCTCCACATTGTCCCTCTGCATTTTTCTGAACATCTGTAAAGCATTGTTTGAGTCCTGATTATCAACACAGGCAGCAATCAATGCTGTCCAGCAAATGACATTCTTGCTAGGAATTTCCTCAAACACATGGTGTGCATCATCAAGATTTCCCATCGAGGAATAAACACCAATTAACGATGTTTGGAGGATAATTATAGATTCATAGCCAAGTTTAATAACAAGGCTATGAATTTGCATTCCTTCTCTAACCAAGGATTTTTGAATGCATGCTTTGGTGGCGTATAAAAGAGAATAGCTATCAATTACAGATGGCTTTGTTGTCAACAATTCTTTGAACAGCAACAAAGTTTTTGTGGGATTGGATTTGAGATAATTTTTAAGGGTTTGATTGGGTCTTTCTTTCCTGAGGTGTGTATGGAAGTGAATACGAGATTGTTTTCTACCGAAGACACGGTTTAAGATTCTAATCATCTGGATTGTAAGATGAAAAACATGGTTTCCAATCGTTCTGTGTTCATATGTTTTTTTCTGGCAAGATGATAAAATCAAAATATAAAGGTAATCTTTGAATGAGAGAGGAACTACTACTTTCAAGTTTGAGTTCGCTCGTGGAAAGCACGACTTGTGTGTGGAAAATAATCCCGTCGGAGTCAATGGTCATAAGTGCACACGTAATAGGATATTTCATTCAAATCACGACATCTCGAACTTTGAACTGCTCAAATTGTGATACCTCGAATGCCGGGTGGATAAGAGAGAAACAAAGTGGGTGAACGAAACCACTCACTATTGTAATTTGAATGGTCGAGTTATCGTGATTTGAGCCGAAGGTCCTACTTCATTTGCACATAGAACTATCCTATTGAAGTATTTTTTATGCTGATGCAACTCGAGGAAGGTTATTTTAATAGAAGACTAACCAATTCTCAATGCAGTGGATTGTAACAACTATACTTGAGTCTCATATAGCTTGTAGAACGTCTGCTTTATCAAGTCATAAACACATTACAAGCCGATTTTAAAGGCCAGTTTGCCCAGTTGTCTGGAACAGCGTGAACCTAGAATTGAGCTCAAAGAACAAAGCCATTTTACTCATTCGGGTACTCAAACAAGCTTCTGATATTTGCTATTGTAACTGCTGCTTAAGCTTCGGAGTGTGGCTTTGGTAATGGAAAGATTAATTTTCTTTTCATAATCGAATGAAGAAAATGATGCCATTAAAGGCTATAAAGCAATTTATTATCCCGAATCTCTGCGTAAATTATTGTTTACATAACTCAAAAGACTCCTTAAAACAGAGGCTCGGATCTTCTAGACCCGAATTCCACAAATCCTCGCGACTCATCAGAGCTGACGCAAAATTTCCCAACTCCTGATAACCTCTATTTAATACCTTGTACATGAACGAGTTTGGAAAGGTGCCCATCTTTAGTATATCTGCTTGCAGCATCATGACAGCAAACGTATGCTTCACATCTAAATGACCCTGTAAAATGACGGCATAATTGGAGACATCCGGGTATAAACCACTGCTTCTCATTTCCGCAAAAAACTTGCTGGCCTTAAAAATTCGACCATCTCTGCACAAACCATTAATTAGGGCAGAATACATGATGTGAAGTGGGGAACGACGCCCTGAAAAACTGCTAGTCGACAGCTCTAGTTCAGTGCCAGTGAATCTGGCCCTGTTTTCCAAGAAAATTTTAACTGCATCATTGATTCTTCCATTCTTGCAAAGCCCGTCAATCAAACAACTAACTGTATACGCATTAGGGGTGACACCAGCCTTTATCATTTCCTTGTGCAATTGAAGAGCTGCACTTAAGTTACCATTCTTGAAGTGCCCATCGATCAAAGAAGTATAAGCAACAACATCAGGCTGGTAACCTTTAATTGCCATTTCATTATATAGTCCCATTGCAGCCTCCATCTTTCCTACTTTGCAATAACCATTTATCAAGGTACAAAAAGTAACTATGTCAGGCTGCACACCCTTTTCCAACATTTGAGAACACAATTCCAAACCCCTCTCGACACTTCCTTCCTTGCATAACCCGTCAATTAGTGTATTGTACACAACCAAATTCACATCAACTCCTGTATCGTTCATCTTCCTTAATAAATGTTCTGCATCTTCCAGTCTGCCAATATTACAGTAGCCCTTTATAAGTGTACCATACGTGAAAACATCAGGAGAAATACTAAATTTCTCCATCTCATAAAACATATCTAGAGCAGCAGATAGATTGCCATCGTTACTGAATCCATTCATTAAACAATTATATATGTACACATTAGGAACGACGCTTAACTTCACCATATGCACAAAATAGCTCCTAACTGCCACAATTTCACCAATTCTGCAAAATAAATGGATTAGGATACAATAGGTAACAACGTTTGGCAGCGCGTCATGATCCAACATCTCGCGATACAATTGAAGCACTTTCTCAACACTAGCCTTCTTAGCATACCCGTCCATCAGAGTATTGTAAGTGTACACATTAGGGACCACTCCAACCTCTTGCATTCGCCTCAAGTAGTTACCTCCTTCCAACATCCGACCCTCCTCACACAGGCCACGGATCAGTGTCGTGTAAATCACCACTGTTGGTTTCAACCCCTTTTCAACCATCTCGTCAAACAATACGTTCGCTCTCGCATTATCCCCCAGATCACAACAAGCATCAATTAATATCCCGTAGCTTACATCGGTAGGCAACATGCCATTTGACACCATTCGTCCATAAACTTCCCACATGAATTCAACCCGTCCGGCCTTAAGAAACCCATCTAAAATTGCATTACAAGCCTGAGTAGCAGGCAATCTTCTTATCTTTTGGTACACCCAATAAGCCTCATCGACAAGACCCTTTTCGCATAAAGCAATGATCAACACTCCAAACACATTTATATTACTTCCCCCACTCTCAAATTGATTAAACGCATTGAAAATCGATGAACAGACTTTGTGGGGCTTCCGGTTCTGCAGCAATGTTTCAATGAGGTCTGTTATCAAACATCTTGCCTTCACATATAATTTCGCTTCAGTTAAGCAATATATTACAGCAGAATGGAGTTTTAAAGTCTTCAAGGGGTTTAAGGTTCTCGATGCTGAGTTAAACAGTTTGAGTGCTTGCCTCGGGTTCTTGGAATTGAGTATTCCAGCGATCAAATTTGACAAGTACAGGGAAGAGGACGAGGGAGGTGATGAAAATGCTCTTGTTTTTGACGATAGTAAGAAAGCCAAAAAGGATTTTCCGTTGTGGATGGGTTTGATTTTGGGTGGGAAAAGGTTCAACATTTGCTCAGGTGTTGGTAAATTTTCTTGTTTCCATTGCTGTTTGTAGCTGCTGCTTGTCCCAGAAATTCCTTTTAGTTGGGTCTAATTTATTTAGACAAAATAAATACAATCATGTTTGGAATGTTTATAAATGGATGCTACGTAGACATGATGATTGGTATAATTCTTGACATAATGTTACATGACAATCAATCATTGTACTGTTTAAAACACAATCAACTTTTTCATCAAATCACATCTTGTCAACACCTATTATGTCAATCATTATGTCACTTACTTTTGTGAATTTTTCGAAATTTGTATTATTTGATCAAAATATTTATGAGTGACCCGCGGATAGTGCAATCTATGTCTCCTTTCTTGTACATGTAGCCCACGTGCCATCTACATCCTTGTTAGATATGCTTTTCTCTTCATTCTTATTTTGCTTACTACATGTACAATATTCACATTGTTTCATTGAAGATGCTGTTAGGTTGCACGCCAAGATTTCACAAGAATCCCATGTCAATCGTGCAAATCAAGAAATCTTGTTCAACTATGCAAACAAGCGTTAAAATGTAAGGTCACTCAATAATAGACGGTGACCAAAATCATTTCAAAATGGTGGTATAAAATAAAGATTTAGATATTTAAAGTGGTTGAAAATCTCTCCAAGAAAGAGATGAAATGATATACAAATTGTATCTTTTGATAAAAAAAAATGCGTAAATTTATATTTTTATTTACATTCACAAAAAGCAAAAAGTGGATTTAAATCTTTTTATTGAAGCAGAATTTGAAGAATGCAAAAATAATTTTGAAAAAACCAATTTACACCACCATTGGAGAAGTGAATTTGACAATTTTATCTAAATTATAAATTCCATAGACATTGGTGTTGTCATATTACTGGATATTCATATAATTGTAATTGGTACAAGGATGTTGCAATGCTTACTAGCATAGTTAAAGACAAGCTTCTATGAATATAGGTCACACTCATCATTGTAGCATGTTACAAGTGAATTTACTTATTAGAAATTAATACTTACTCGATTCAAAACATTGTCGATAAAGGAAAATTATTTTTAATCCAACTTGAATGTGGATTTTCTCATCAATTGAAGGACAACAATTGACCCTAAAATACATGCACGCAAACTTTGTCGATCATGCACGTAATCAATTGGGGAGGTTGCCTATAGTTCAAGATTACATACATTCAGAAGAAAAGAATATGCTAGGAATTGGGCCTATTCAAGCAACAAGAACTCTAATTTCCTTTTAATTGAATCCATTTTGAGATAATACTCTAAACTAAGTCAAGAATATTTTTTTCTCAAATATTATCTAGTCAAATATTGTTGAATGACTGATAATCAAACATATATTCAGTCGAATCGTTCGATTTACTCTGATTCTCAAAATATGAAAATATTGCAATGCAATTGTGTTTTTTGCCTTTCCATTCACTTGAATTTTATCCGTTTCATCAATTTTGTCCACCATAATACACAACCATTCTACTAGATTTCGTACTAGTATTCAAAATTTCTAGGTCGACCTTGCAAATATGGAAATGATTCCTTGTGAAGGGTACAAAAGTAACACCACACGTTTCCCTCTTCCCGAAGTCGCATTTCAAGCGATATTCTTCTTCTTCTCGTACCGTACGCGACTCTGTTAAAGTGCTAAACCATCTATCTTTCCACTCCAAAACCTTCTTCCTCTGCACGCTACCGCAGATTCCGTACTGCAAATAAACACACACACATACATATATATATATATGTATGTATACATACGTTGAATCCCACTTTTCAAATTCGAAGCCACTGTTTGATGGAAGAAATTGAATTGAAAATGGTGGGAACGAGCGAGGACAGGTCAGAAATTGCCTTCTTTGATTTGGAGACGACGGTGCCGACCCGATCTGGACAGGGTTTCGCTATATTGGAATTCGGAGCCATTTTGGTTTGCCCCAGGAAGCTGGTGGAGCTTCAGAGCTTCTCTACCTTGGTCCGACCCGCTGACCTCTCACATATTTCGACTCTCTCTGTTCGCTGTAATGGCATTACGAAGGAGGCTGTAATTTCAGCCCCCAGTTTCATGGATATCGCTGATACGGTCTATGACGTTCTTCATGGTAAAAACACATTTCAATTATATGTATGGGGAATTTATATTGGGGTGGAGTTGTATGTTAATTTTTTTTACGTAATTTGCCCTTACATTTTGTGTTGCTGTAATTTATATATGCTTTAAGTTTAGAGGAATTTATGCAATGAGGCATGGCGAATCAAACTTTTAATAGAAAAGTGATAGAAGGAAGTCGAAAAGCTAAATTGGAAGGAACATTGTATCCGACTCTAAAATGATTTTTATGGCTCATATAAACGCCTTGGGTTGCAGTTCCCTAATTTGACTGTTTTTGATCAAATTCAGTTTTTTAGCATACTCCTTGAGCTTTTTTTTATCAGGGAATAACACCATTATAGTTCCAACAATGGAGAAATGTGAAAACACAATCAACTTCAAATTTGTCATGTTGGAACACGAAATAAATCATTATGCTTGAGTGCAAAGGATTGAACTGCATAGAAAAAGTTGAACTATGATATCCAAAGTTCAAACCATGGCACATTTCTAGGTTTACATTAGTGGTGTGTGAATATTTGATTGGAATGCATTAAATTCTTCCATTTTATTTTGAAGGTTTAGCTTTCTTATTGTTTTGTAGTTGGGGAGATTCTAGGCTTCTGGGTATTAACACTTAATAAACCTTGTGAATTTCTTCTCACACCCTGTATTATGATAATGGAAAAATAAATAGGATAATACGATAATCAAGAAGAGAATTACTTCAATTCAAGGTAATGGCTGGATTTTATTACTGTTATTCTTGTTTTTTCTTGAGATTATCCTCAACTAGATAGCACTAGGTATGTTTAGGTTCTTTTGGATACCTAAAATACTGAGGTTTCTTAATTGGTTCTTTTTATCTTATTTTTATTTTGATTTCACGCGTCTCTGAGGAATTTTTCTTTTTTGGATGTTTGGGATTTTGAACACCAATTTGGTTTTTCTTGTTATCTCGTGTGTGTAGGGAGGATATGGGCAGGTCATAATATATTGAGATTTGATTGTGTTCGCATAAGGGAGGCATTTGCAGAGATTAACAGGCCTGCTCCTGAGCCAAAGGGAACCATTGATTCATTGGCAATATTGACGCAAAAGTTTGGAAGGAGAGCTGGCGACATGAAGGTGGAATCCTTCTGCACATTAGTTAAAATTGGATCCTTTTCAAAATAACAAGAAAGAAAATAATGCATCAACATTTTGGGACGATATTTTTCATGAGATATGATTTGGAAGAATATAACCCAAAAATTGTGATATCGAATAACAAACAGTTGGCTTGGGTGAATCTGAATGATATTGTTAATCTTTGAATTTTTATTTATTTATTTTTTATAGTTATTCCCACCTTTGAGATCTCTGGCCTTCTACTTTACTTATACAAGTCTCACTTGCTTGCAACTGACTTTAGGAGTTGAAACTTAGCTGTTAAGTAACTGAATGTATGTGCACAGATTTAAACTTATTCCAGTTCCTAAAAAATGAGTTAAGCAATATTCAGGTGGTCAAATTGTACTTACTTAACATTTCTATTTAAGTTTATTATGTTATATTCATCTCCGCGTGAAACACTTACTTTTTTTTCTTTGAAGCACGACATTGTTGAAGGCAAAACATTTGCATAAGTTTTATTCTACTAATTTTTTTAGATGGTATACAATCTTGTTTGGTATTTTCTCAATTTGTTTATCTTTCTAATTTATGAGTAAAACAAGAGTTGTTTGTTCGTTTTTGCTTGAAACTTCTTTCAACATTTCTAATATCTTGAATTGTGGAGCCATGTAGAATGTATATTGATAGAAGTAGTTTGTGTAATTAGCTTTATTGGCAAATCATTTATATACTGATGTTAAGGTAATCTTTTGTCCAGATGGCCTCTCTTGCAACGTACTTTGGACTTGGCCAGCAAACACACAGGTAAGTCTACCTTTGCATTATTCTACATATGCACTTTCAACCCATTTATATCATTAATATTTTCTGTTATTACATTCAGGAGCTTAGAGGATGTTCGGATGAATCTTGAAGTTCTCAAATACTGTGCAACTGTTTTATTCTTGGTAATTTCATGATTTCTATGTCTCTCTCATTTATTTAACTAGATAATTGGCTGCTGAAATATTCTCTTTCTTATTATGATTCTCGAATTTGGAAAATTAACCCTTAATTCATCTATCTAGGCAAAGTTAATTAACATAATTTCATTTTCAATTCTGTGGTATTCTTAGCACCTCTTATTAATGTCATTGAACTAGTCTTTCCTTTTCAGTATTTGTTCTGAATTCAACTTACAATTTTGAACTACACTTTACTTGTTCTTTATGACCTCATGCTACATACACGGCCTAGCTATACATTATGCATAACATTGAGGAAAATATTGTACAAATCAAGTACAAATTAAAATTGTTCTGTATCCTAATTCTGTAAAATATACAAATAAGAATGTGAAGAGAAGCTACGCCCCTGTTTGGGGCACATTGTAGCCTGAAAATGTATGCAAAAAATGACCGTTTGAACACTATTTCCTAACAGCACAGTCTACTTTCACTGTGCAAACAGTGAAACAGCAGAGGATTTGGACGACTTCACCCTTAACCCAAACCAATTGCCAGTAAAATTGAATAATTGTCAGAGGGGCAAAATCGGAATAAAGGAATACAAGTCAATTCAATGGCAGGTCATGCATTGAGGCTACTGTACATGATTTGATTTAATGTGCACCAAACGAAGGCTACATAACATCAAGAGAAAGCAACTATTTAAAGACAATAGGTGGTTCAGTACACCAAACAAAAGCACCAAATATCACGATTAAAAATGATGTTACATATAATATGACATCATTACAAATAATCAATGGCAGAATGTATTTATATAGTAGCTTCTAAATCTTGTATCTTGAGGAGATTGATTATAATGGGCCCGTGGGGCAAAGGTTTTGATAAAAGTTTTAACAGATTTTCATAAAAGTTAATGAAATGTTTGGTTAAAAAGTTGATAAAAGTTGTGGCCTCATGAAATATGTGGTTAAACTTAAAGTTTGGCAAGTTGAGAAGTTGATAAAACTAAAACTAAAGTTTTATAAAACAAGGTGAATATTTGTGCAGCTTCTATTGGACTAAGCTGCCTTTTATTGAGATCTTTGCAAGAGTTTATTGCTGTCTATCAATATGTAATCATATATGGCTCTAGTCCAAAAACAGAAACATAGCAACAAGAGTTGGTGAACCATATGACAATTGTGATTGTTGGACTTCATCTACTTTAACTCTATTATCTTGTTTCTATACAGCTGCAACTGACATCAATATTTAACAAGGATATTTAATCTCTGTTGCAAATATTGGCCTGTGTGGCAGTAATTTATTATTCTAATCTTGCTGGCAGGAATCCAGCCTCCCAGACATATTTACAGAGAACAGTTGGGTTTCTCCTAATGCTACAACTAGAAGTCGTAGTAATGGGAAAACTTCTGTAGAGCAGGCAAGCCAGAGTGTAAATACGTCATCATCAAGTGTCAGGGCAGAAATCCATTCTACATCTCCAACAAGTGATGAAATGGAGGAAGTTCACCCAATTCTATCGTTTGTTATGCCTAACACAGGTGAAGTAACTGGGGATCTAACTGAATCCATTCCTGCAAGATCAGACCCTTTTAACATGGTGGCACTCAATGATGAAATGGTAAAACACCCTCTTCCTGAGGAAAATATGGAAGAAGAGAGAAGCCTATCAACTCAGGAGTCTTCTACTGCATCTTCTTCTGGGGGTTACAATGGCTGTACTGACTTTCTGGAGGCCGATGATATTTCTATACCTTCTCTATCTGTAACCTTTGTACCATTTTACCGTGGAAGTCAAAAAATACAGGTGTTGCATAAAAATTTCCCATTACAAGGTTTGTTTAGACACCTGAAGGTGCGCTTCGGCATTAGTACAAAGTTTGTTGACTATATTGGTAGGCCACGATTGAGCTTTGTGGTGAATGCACCACCAAGCCTATGCCAGGTTCTGGATGCAAGTGATAATCTTGCTCGGAAGTTATCTATGGACTCTGGTAGCTGCTCAGAATGGAGATCTGTCGTTACCAGGAAGCCTGGTTTCTATAACTATCCCACTGTCCGGTTGCAGTAAGTTTCTCTTTGCTTAATTGACATTATAATCTTTCCTTGTCAATCACTCTGAACATGATTTTTCTTGCCTTCTCTGCGAGTCCATTTTATAATTCCATGCAATTGTTTTGGTACATAAGTTAACCAGGATGGTAGTTGCTTTTCATTAAACTCCATTCCTGTTATTTATATTTCATTGGCTATGTCTAGAGTGCTGTGAACTGTGAAAATACTACAATGATTGTATTAAAGACTCATAATTTTAATGTATGTACATGCACAGTTTACCGACTGTAGCAGATGGTGATGACATCCGTTGCATAACAGAGATATACCAGAAAGATTCTTCTGCCACACAAAGGCTCGTGTTTAGTAGATTCGACATTGTAGAGCTGGAATCCCTGTTCAATCCAGGAAATCTTGTGGATGTGTACTTCTCCTTGGATGCCTATGATTACCAGCAGAATGCAGGCATTAGAGCAGTGGCAAAAAAGCTGATTATCTATACTAGCTGATGGATACACATAGATGATTGTTAAAGCTGATGGAGTTAACAGTTCTATTTTTATTTAGTTCACTCTTTTAGAAACTGGTTAGTAATTCTTGTATGTGAAGATGAATCTTGTTGAAATAATGTAAATGATGAAATTTGTGCTCTCTCCTATTATTTTAAGACATATTTGCAAAGTGAAATTGATTTATAGCTTCAGCATCAGCATCAATTCCAGACGTGCTTGTATTATACTTGTATATACACTAGTGATCTGCTTTTGGCAATCCTCCAAGTCTTGTAGACCTAACAATTAGGCCAACCCTTGGAATTTGGCCTAACTCTTTATCAACTGCACCATGTGTCACGGGGCGCCTTTCTT
>CAIGRN010121970.1:0-10794 GCA_903798345.1 Fraxinus anomala | reverse complement strand
TGAATTCATAAGTTATTTCAATTCTTGGCCCTCAATAGTCAAATATGTTCTTTCATCACTTTTAAAATTCACGCATCTCCAAACTTATTCTTTTCGTTCTTTTTCAGTGTGTGAATTAAGGTTAGATTTTTTTTTTTAATACTATCCTTACCTATCTAGTTTGATAAAATTTCACCAATTGCAATTTAACATTTCAATAAACAAGAATTCTTCATTAAGTTTGATTGTTTTAATCTTTAGGACTTAACTAGGTTAACAATCTCTTACCAAAAATTAAATTTTCTTAAACAAGTGTTTAATACTTAACCAAGACATTTTGTGTGTCTTTTGTTTCATGCACCTATTTTTTTTGAATTTTTTTTTTAGAATTTTTTTCTTTATTTGAAGCATTCTCTTCATTAAAATTTCTAAATGACCCATGTAATAAGCTTTCGGTAGATGACTCTCAAGTCAAATGACCATAGCCCATAGGGCACTAGGTTTGCAGACTTAATTGCTCGAGTTATAAAGGTTACGAAGAGAAATTTTCTTATAAAATATTTTTTAAGTCTTGATTAATGCAATGTCCCTCATTTAATACCAATTCAAGTAAAACGACCTTTAATTTGAAATTTTCATCCAATTACATCCTATTGATCTTAGATAATTTATACAAAATTTTAATTTCACGCATGAAATCTGGCACTACCAAATCTGGATAACTCCAGCCAACTTATGCAACTAATTTGTCGTCTGCGTAATGGGAATCTGGCACTACCAAATTAAAAGTTAACACTCAACGTTGCTATTGATTATAACAACACATTTCCAGCACCAAATCGAAAGCACATCCACTAATAATTTATTACTATTACATATTTTGATTGGCAATATAATATTTTGTGTTACGTTAGGTGCGTCACTGACTATTTTGTCTTTAGAGCCGAATGACTTTTAAGAATTAAAAATATTTCACTCTTTCATATGTGGATGAACCACTCAATTTTAAGCACAATAATGTGGTTGATAAAATAATTGTTTTGGTTTAGTTAATTTGTCATAAAAGTCCATCTCGAGTAATAAATAACATAATCTACACGAAAAATTAAATTAATATAAGCTGAAAAGAGAAGAATAAGAATATAAGATTGCTGTTTCTTTTTTTGCTTTGACACACAATTCCACCATTTGCAACTCGTCTTCAACAAATCTTGTAGTTTTGTTTGATTTTTAAAAAACCGAAATCCCATCAATTCAAATTCAATGAAACACCGAAATTAATAAAAATGGATAATTCTGAGTTAAATTCTGTTTTCTCAAAAAAAAATTGAAAGTTGATCTAACAAATGGAGTGAACTGCATTTGTAGAAGAATCATTACATCGAAACTACAGAAAGAATCGATTCAAGTTTCTAATCCTTAAAGCTACTCAGATTTGGATAACTCTAACCAATTTGATGCAACTAATTTGTTGTCTGCGTAATGGGACCCTGTCACCACCAAATTAAAAGTTGACATTCAAAGCTGCTATTGATTATAACACATTTCCAAGACCAAATCAAAAGCACATCCACTAAGGTGTTTTCTTTAGATTTTCATTATTAATGTGATTTAGAATCTTGGATGGTAGCATATGATTTGATATTTGGATTATCTTTGCAAATTAATATTAAATAATTTATTACTATAACATATTTTGAATATAATATTTTGTGTTGCGTTCGGTGCATCATTGACTATTTTGTGATTTAGAATCTTGGATGGTAGCATATGATTTGAAATTTGGATTATCTTTGCAAATTAATATTAAATAATTTATTACTATTACATATTTTGAATATAATATTTTGTGTTGCGTTCGGTTCATCATTGACTATTTTGTCTTTAGTGTCGAATGACTTAAGAATGAAAAATATTTCACTCTTTCATATGTGGATGAACCACTCAATTTTAAGCACAATAATGTGGTTGATAAAACACTTTTTCCCTTTTTCTTCTCTAACTTATCGATCATGAATTTGAACTTTTCGTATTCTTCCATCATGAACTAATTCTTTCTTGGGGAATGGTGTAATCACATTTGAGACTAGGTTTTAATTTTCAATCATTATTTCTTTGAGCCTTTCATTTATGTTTATTTGTGTTATTTATTCTTAATGTTTTCAATTAATCGGTTATTAATTGATTGATTTGATGTTTAAGATTCGATACTCGAGAGAGAAATTTTTGTATTGATCATAGAATAACATAACCTAAGTTTTATAAATTTCGACAGAAAGTATAAATTCTTTTAGGCGTTTAAACAAAGAACCGAAGAACTTGTGAATTCCTAGATTTTGATTTAGAATAAAAATGTTGGAATTGAAATTTAAAAATAATTTTCACTCAGCACACAAGAGAGTGAGTAGAAATAAATTAGGGTTCTTACTTATAAACTCGAAAAATCAATTGGAGATAAATATAGAATTAAGAGACATAGTTGACAGTTAGATGAAATCAAAATCCTAGACTCGTCTCAAATTGTTTTAACCCTACGAACTTGCATTATATCGTTGATTTAGTCAAACTCTGAATTTAGATTAATTTAAATTACGTGGATACCATAAATCCAATCATCTAGATAAAGGGTTAATATAATTATAGTATTTGGTAGAGATTTAATTATCAATCCCTATGNAACTTGCATTATATCGTTGATTTAGTCAAACTCTGAATTTAGATTAATTTAAATTACGTGGATACCATAAATCCAATCATCTAGATAAAGGGTTAATATAATTATAGTATTTGGTAGAGATTTAATTATCAATCCCTATGAGTTTGATATCTTATTTCACCGTTATATTATAAAATTTGATACCGTGCTCTTTTGGTTTAATTTGCTCCGAACACGTAAAATTTTCTTCTATTTTGCAAAACTTTTTATATAAGTAGAAATTTATTATCACTTATGGGTGTACAAAAAATTACCCAACTTGTAATTCTTATGTTTTAATCTCCTTTGTGTAGAATAAATACTACTAATAAAAAGAATCGAACCAACCACAGCCCCACTACTTTTTATTCTAAGGTTTAATCATATTCATATATGTTAATACACAAATGAAAACTAATTTATTCTAAGGTTTAATCATATTCATATATGTTAATACACAAATGAAAACTAATTTATTGATTTTTTTTTAGTTGGATTTTTCCATTTGTACATTATTTTTTAACATCTTTGTTGACTGATGATGTGTTGGCAAAATCTCATTGCCTGCGAAAATAGCTTTTTGTTAAAAAGTGTATTCCAAAATGTTTCGTGAACAAAAGTGTATTCCAAAATGTATACCAATCATAACTGAAAATAGTTCATATATTAATAAATAATGTTGTAGAAAAGTCAAGTGATGGAGCAACATGAAAACCCGACAAAATGATTGTGTTATATATGAATCTTTATATATAGGAAAATGGCGTCGCCCGGTCTCAAACCTGAGACCTCTAATATATTAGACTGGCGTGATAATCAACTACACCACGACACCCTCGTGTCCATGGTTTCTTTTGTTATATATTGATATGTAACTAATAATTCTTTTTCCAGCTTTTCTAAGATGGGATGAGAAATATAGGAAGTTTTTGTTTTGAAATGAAAAACATACCATTTTGAAATAAATAAAATGATTTAAATTTTCTTGTGTTCGATTCTGAAAGAAAACACGAGTAAGTGTACGGACATAATAGAAGAACTTTTTCACATTTTGTTTTCATTTTGTTAAACCAGTGCTTAACATATTCTGGACCAGCCCAATGATGAGGCCCGTTTAGCTGCTATCAGCCCAATGACCAATTTATGAATGTGACCCGGTCTGCAGCCCACTTGGTCATTCTCGTGTTTTCTGTTATGCGACTTTGTTTGTTAAAATAGATGGCTGAGATGATGACACCTGGTGATGGCACGACCGTTGGATGCGTGGTGACTTACTATATTCTCGATCCTTCTATTCATTGGGTCAGATGGGTTTTCTCTTTGGTTCTAGGGTTTTCTCTCGTCTCTGTATTCTCTGTAATTTCTCTCTAAGAAAACCTTTGGTTTTCTTTGTGTAATCGTGAGGTTAGAATGTCTTGGTGATTTCTATACTAGATTACGGTGTAGGTGTTAAATCTATTGTTCTTGGTGAACAGATTTAGATTACTTGGTGTAATCTGTGAAAGAGAGAAAAGGGCTGAGGGTTTGTTACGTTTTGAGTCGATTGACTCTTTCGTGTCTCTGATTTTGTATCTTGATAAACTTCGTTTGGATTCTAGTGGATTGGAGCGTTAATCACTACGGTGAATGCTCAACGGGTGATTAGCCAAGATATTGGTGAACATCCGGACCTTCGGGTGAAAATTTCTGGTGTTCTTGTTGCATTTTATTATTATTGGGACTGTAAAATTACCAACACATTTCTTGTTTCTTACAACTAAATTTGCCCCAGACAAAAAGAAATATTAAGCGTAACTTAACTAAATAATATCAATTTTTAACTGGGGGAAAAAAAAAAAAAGACCAGGCAGCATACAAGCCTCTCTTGTAGATGAAATTCATCTCATGTGTAATGCAAAACTTAACAGTAAATTCCACATTTGCACCACTACAAAATCAAATTGGATAAAAAATGGAAATCCAACCGGGATATCTTGGGTACAAAACTAGAATCACAAATGGAAATATTGCCATCATTCATACATTCAAATAGCAAATCCATGTGTGAATTCAAAGATTCTATGAATTGATCAAACACAGAGAGGTTCATTGATGTCCCACAGAGTAGTACTTTATGTTTGGAGGTGTCATTGTGACAAAAGGTTGGAGGCTGACGACGCCTGACGTGTATCACTCCTTCCTGGGCTTCTACCAAGCCAAGAAGTCGTCTTATAAACTAGTACAATTCCAAGAGGCACATTACTACTATATGTTTCGCAAGTGAATTTCTCATCATTCAATACTAGTAAAGAAAAAGAAACTAATGTCTTGTTATTCTACTGTCCAATGATGTCAAATACTGCATACCAACATGTCCACGGAGACATGGAAGAATTCAAAAACTAAAGCTACTGGTTCAAACTCAAAATCTAGTAGAAGAATTTCAAAGAAAGCTTCGGCTGCCAGTGCGGAAATTTTTTCAAGATTCCAACTCAAACACATGGAAACTCTTGTCCTAATCCAGCTCACCTCGCTGAAGCTAGCTTACAGGCAAAGTCTGTATGAATCTTCATTAACTGGCTCATAAAATGATACGAGTATTTCTTTATTCATGAAGAAATGTAAAATCAAAGTTCATGAAGTCCAGTACCCTTGGCTTTGACTTTTAATGATCTCAAGTAATCAATTGCCTCATAAATAACTGCAATGGCAGCTTTACCCTTCACACCGGGAATTACGGTTTGGAGCTCAGTGTCTCGCAAACTCTCTCTTTCCTTGACCTTTTGTTACCAGATAAGGGACCTAATTCACCCGAATTTGGCTAATATCATTGCTGCAACGGGACTCTGCATCCTCCTCCAATTCGGAGTATGTATAGGTATTGAAGGAACTTGCAGTGTCCATAAGCGATGGTACATTTTAACTTCCATCTGGTAGGGCTGGAAGAACTACCAATCTCTTTGTCCCTATCCTCAATCAGGTCTGGTATACCATAATCTGTTGTAGCATTTGGGGAATGACCTGTGCTCGTTTCTTCATCATCCTCGGAGCAGTCCCTTTCATCACTGGAGCAAAGCAAATCATTCAGCTCTTCCGTGTCTTCGTGCATCTTACCTTCCAAGTTATCTTCAACGTAATTGGCCTTCATATTTGGCACCAAGGGAGATTCGGTGCACCTTGCAGGCTCTTCCCTGATCAAATCACAAGTGGCAGGAGAATTTGGCCTCCAAGTCATACACTGAACTGGGGCCTCAACCATGGAACTGTAAATCAAGGTTGTTTTATCACCAGATTGATTGAAGACGAGAAACGTCTTCTCTGCGTGCCTCGTGTCCATGTTAAAACTTGCTTTTTGTCCAAAATTTTCAAGTGGCCTTGTGGGAAGCTTTTCTTCGGCACGAATGTTCAGTAGAGGAGCAGAGACCTGATGAAAATGATGCAAGTAAAACCATTTACTTGCGTCATTCATCTCTTTTGTCTTTGACAACCGCAACCCACAAATTCTGATTGCAGAATCCCAAATAGAGTAGGGACTCTCAGCAGGCGCATTATTCAGCAGTCCTGTGTTGAATGGAGAACCCAATAAATTCTAGTGTGGTGATTGCTGATCCAAATTTTAAGTCCTTTTCCATTTAAGAAGAAAAATCACCTAAGAATATGCAGAGATTAATTCATTAGACAAATCAAATGTTAAATACCACTTGAATCAATTTATAAAAGTGGTTATTAACTTTTTCCAAGAAATAAGTTGGTCTTCAACTTTTTATCGTTCTAGAAATAATTTGAAATCTCAAGATTTAATACCATTGCAAAGAGAAGGTTCTTCAAATGAAACATTATTTTTGCATATTTGATGCATGCCCTATTATCATAATGCTAATATTAGGTAACCTGTTTGATAAAGATAGTCAAATATATATAAAAAAAATCTAACTAGTCAATTTTTTTATTTTTTATTTTATTTTTTTGCCAAAATAAAAAGTCTCACCATTTTTTGACCATGGATAATTATATTAACACCACAATTTTTGTTTATTACATCACATTTTAATTCTACTTGGGGTCGTCGATCTTTGCTCACAACACTTATGTCCCTATTATTTTTTCGTTGAATTTTTATATTCGGCTTTTATTAATTATCTTATCTTTTTCTTGACGATGATTTCTAACAAGTCTGTTTATGTAATCTGAAATGAGAGGAAAATACATTGTCACACATCTTGCATTTATTGTTTTATTTATCCCTTGTTTGGTAAATATTAAAATCTGATTTTTAATAGATTTTGATAGAAGTTGATGAAATGTGTAGTTGAAAAATCATGGGATTTATAAAACATGCGATTAAAATTAATTGTTAACTTTGACTTGAAATAAAATATTGATTTTAATTTCTAACAAATATGGGCTAAATATGATTGGCAAATTGGTTGTTTTACACACTCTCAACTGACTTTCTGGACGAAAATAGTTATTAATTACAAGATGTGATAATTAATGAAGGTTGAGGATAATAATGTATCTCAAAAAAGTTAGGAACATAAAGGCTATAATGAGTAATGATTGCAATTAAAATGTAATGTGGAATTGTTATGGTATGAATATAATTGCCCAAAGTTTATTTCGTCATGTAAAATGACTAGTATCCTTTTATAAAATGTTTTCTAGGAATTTAGGTAAAGTTATCGAAGAATATTAAAGAGAGTATTTTCAAAAAACTCTCTAAATACAAAATACTCTCTACATTAGAAAGTTGATGTTTAAAGTTAAAAATAAACTCTAAGAGACTCTATTTTAATTATTTTAAAATAGAAAATGAGTTTGACTCGACATATTCTTAATTTGTAATAATTGTATTTAATAAGATAAGTGAGAAAAAGCAAAATGAAGAGCAAAAAATATTGTTGTCTAGCTTAATATGAATATTGAAATGCTTCAAAATTTGTGGGAGGACAAGTATATAACCCATTTTTGAAAGAAGTGTTCCAAGTGCATTAAATCCAACCCAAAACAAGGTAACGAGTTAAAAGCACAATCATGGCAATATCTTTCAACCTCGAGATTTAACATATTATCCATCAAAAGAATACAAGTCTTTATTTGGATTCCATTAAAAATATATTTTGAATAATAATATTTTGAAAAATGTTTGATTAAAAAATAAAGAAAACTTTAAAATTTACGTATAATATTATTTTATTGAAGAATGTTTGATTAAAAATAAGAAAAAGAAAAATGTATTTTTGGATAACAGAGTTCAAACATGGGCTAAATAACCCTATGAGATTAGCATTTTTGGATTATTTTTTTTCAAAAAATTTGACTCAAGTGCAAAGCAAACAAGCGAATCTACCCCAAAACTACATTGTCCCAATATAGAATAAGATTTGATGAGGAAAAAAGAAAAAAAAAATTCTTTGGGGATCGCAAATTTAGTTTTGACTCAAGCAAAGCCTAGCGATAGTCGAGACACAGATTTCAAAAGTTGAGTTGTATTATTTTCTAATATATACAATAGAAGTTTAATAAAATACATAAAAGATTGTGAGAATGAGTTTAGAAAAATTCAAAGAGTAAAGCACTAGGAATCCGACCCCACAATTTAATCCATGGGAACAATACATAACTCGTAATTTTAAAGATTACATTTCATAAATAAAAAATTCATTAAAATATTTCAAAATATCCATCAAAAGAATACAAGTCTTTTTTTGGATTCCATTAAAATTATATTTTGAATAATAATATTTTGAAAAATGTGTGATTAAAAAATAAAGAAAACCTCAAAATTTACGTATAATATTATTTTATTGAAAAATGTGATTGAAAATAAGAAAGAAAAAAATGTATTTTTGGATAACAGAGTTCAAAGATAGGCTAAATAACCCTATGAGATTAGCATTTTTGGATTTTTTTTTTTTTAAAAAAAAATTTGACTCAAATGCAAAGCAAACAAATGAATCTACCCCAAAACTACATTGTCCCATTGTAGAATAACAAGATTTGATGAGGAAAAAGGGAAAAAAAAAAATTCTTTAATGGGGATCGCAAATTTAGTTTGACTCAAGTAAAGCCTAGCGTTAGTCGAGACACAGATTTCAAAAGTTGAGTTGTATTATTTTCTAATAAATACAATAGAAGTTTAATAAAATACATAAAAGATTGTGAGAATGAGTTTAGAAAAATTCAAAGAGTAAAGCACTAGGACTCCGACCCCACCATTTAATCCATGGGAACAATACATAACTTCTAATTTTAAAGATTACATTTCATAAATAAAAATCTCATTAAAATATTTCAAAAATCAAGTGGTAAATAAATTTATTAAATATTAAAATATAATATAATATAATATATATTAATTATTTCTACTTATGCCACCTCACCTATCCCATCCTATCACCCCACTACACCACTTTCCCTCCATCGGAGACGGCCATCGGCTCCCGCGACCACTTCGGCAGCCGCTCCGACAACCTTTCTGGCGACTTAAAAATTTTCAAAAAACTAAAAATTAGAAATCACACCCCCACCCCATGGATCCACCTACCACCACCCCCACCCCTACCTCCACCTCCTAAAAAAATTACCAAAAAAATTTCAAGTTTGTATTCAATGTGACTAACTGTGACCAAATTTGTGTTCAGTGTGATTGTTTGTGACCAATTGAATCTTAATTGTAACCGTATATAATAAAGTCACAATTAACACAAAATTGGTCACAAACAGTCACAATTAACACAAAATTAGTCACAACTAGATACAGTACACACATATTTGGTCATCACAAACAAATTCGCTTACATCACGGACCAACACCACAATCCACCACCAGCAAATTTCGTGCACACAAATAAAAATGAAAAGCAAAATAGATGAGAAAGTACTACACATGAAAATTGACATCATTCAAGCCTACTGGCTACTGGCATCAGTTCAAAAATACCAAGGTGTTAAAACTTTTAGTTTTCCAGATTTCATAAATATATAATAATACCAACATTTGTGCTGATTTTTCTCTGAATTTTGAATTTTGAAAACCATCCAGATTTTTTTATTTATTTATCAGAATAGGTGATAGGGTGTTAGGACCAGATTCTATCAATTGTAATATCATATATAATGAAAAACAAAATTAATTTCTAAAACAACTAACAAAATTTCCATCAAACAAAATCAAAACTTCTTCAAGAAAGAAAATGAATAAAACAGCACAAAATGATGACGCAGAGTTGCAATCAAATCCTTCACCACCCAGGATGAGGCCAGAGAATCCACCACAAGTCTTACAAAATAAGCCATAAGTACATAAAAATAAGCTATACCAACATAACTTTTGTCATTGAGAGTTCCAGACTTGGCAAGAACTTCAAGATCAACAAGGCTTAAAGACATGAGGCCCAAAGTGAGCCTAGAAATTAAGCCCACAAAAACCACCATAAAAACAATCACTGCAATATGAATAAAAAACTCTGTTCCACAACATTTTTACTCTATCGCCATTAAATCGCCTTTTCTGCCTTTTCATTAACTAAATTATGCTTAATCGAGGAGGAAGTAATTGTTAGCAATTATCATATCTCCTTCAATTTCATCACAGTTTTTCCATTGGCAATTTTAGATTCCACTCTTTGACGATGGCTTCTTCAACACTAGCAGTAGCCTTTTCACTAGCATCCTCAACCACAGTTCACTAGCAACCTTTAAAAGCACTTCGGTCAAAACATACTTTATTTCCTACTTAATAGTAGCAGATCTAGCAACCTCCTCCTCATCTTCGTCTTTAGTTGATCTTGAGTAATCAATGCTCCAGTTGGAAACACCGATCGACGGCTGTGAAGTAAAGCGCCATTGCTCACACCAGAATGGCGCCTTGTTGTACCGCTGCTAGCGACGGAGCAGAATCGTCGCGCGTAGCGGTGCCGAAAGTGATGGTATACACTGGGGGAATGAGTAGGTGGTAGAGAGAGAGAGAGAGAGAAGAAGAAGAAGAAGAAGAAGAGAATGAATCGGGTTTGGGATTGCTCCGCCGCGAGCAGCGGTGTCGGAAAGGTATGGTAGAGATTAGGTTTCACGGGGTGCCTAACTTCTTAGCACAGAAAGGGACACTGTGCGGCAGTAGTCTACTCCACTATACTACCTTC